>PVHX01014124.1:0-51788 GCA_004024805.1 Geosciurus inauris | reverse complement strand
GTGGCTCAAGCCTGTAATCCCAGCACTTAGGGAGGCTGAGACAGGAGAATCGCGAGTTCAAAGCCAGCCTCAGCAATGGCGAGGTGCTAAGCAACTCGGTGAGACCCTGTCTCTACATAAAACACAAAAATAGGGCTGGGGATATGGCTCAGTGGTCAAGTAACCCTGAGTTCAATCCCCAGTACCAAAAAATAAATAAATAAAATAAAATAATTTTTCATTCATTCCACTATCTTTCCTATTTCTATTCCTCTTCTCTTTATTTCCCCTTGTCCAATCCGCTGAACTTCTATTATATACTGATAATATACTTTAGAAAATATGTTAACAAAGCTTATTCTTAAGCAGGCTGTTCCAACTAACATGTATATGAAATACTTTTTTACAAATAAAATAAAAGTAACAAATCTACTGGGATTTATACATACACAAAGTCTTGACTGCTAAATCTAGTAAAAGAAATAAATGTGGAAAGATTGAGTTGTAAGAACCACTAGGACAAGCTCTGGGAAAAAAAGAATGGCCACCTGCTATGATCAAATGAAACCTCAAATTGTCTTTTGGAAACATTGTCTACAAGGAAATCTTTGGGGACAAATGTTTATGAAGATCATCAATACCTATCAGATGTCATTTTCTATAGAAAGACATTAAAATATCAGATGAACAGGATGACTTAGCTAGTAGATGTCATTCAGTTTCTATCCTCACCCTCCACATATGTATACAATAAGCTTAAGAGTGAAATAGCCATGTAGCAGAGATAGAGAATTTCATAGGGCTGATATGGATTTCTTTCAAATTCTCATCTAATTACTGCTTTTGCAGGTTATTAATCCTTTCACTAGGAGATAATGAGGTTGAAGGCCTGATATGGTATCATCTGTCATTGAGATCAATAAGCCTTCTGAGGACAAGTTAATTACATGGAAACTTTTCCATCCAAAACATAGCAATCATAGCCCAATCAGGATTGTTATTTACTTTTTATATGAATATATATGTTTAACCTTCAGTGTGTCATCCAGCACTACTATTTAAGGGCTCAAAGAGTAACTATACTACTGATGTGGGAACCTCCATAACATCATACTATTGATGTGATGGTGGTCACCTAACCATGGGATTCAATGATCTTATTATAAAAGGCATCACATAGATATGCCTGACTTAATAAAGTAGTAGAAAGGATTCTTGAAGACATAACTGAGGAATGAGCTTTAAGATGATACTCTAGAAAATGAGATTCTATTGTTCTGAATATGGAATATACCTTAAACCATGACTGTTGTGCCACTCTTAGCCCACACTTGTGCAAAACATGAGTCTGAGAATCAAAGAGTAGAGGTAGAAGTGACCATAGATTCTAAAAGCTTTTTGAGACATTTGTACTTATCATCCCATAACTTTAAGCTGAAGAATTTCTGGTTTCCAGTGAAGGAGTTTGCTTTTTTATTTAAATTTTAAATTTTTTAAAATTCTTTTTTCATATATTTCTCTTTTTAAAATTAATTAATTTATTCTAATTAGGTATATATTAGATAGCCAAATGCATTTTGATTCATTGTACACAAATGTAGCACAACTTTTCATTTCTCTGGTTGTACATGATGTAGAGTCACAACATATGTGCAGTCATACATGTACCTAGAGCAATGATGTTTATCTCATTCCACCATCTTTCCTGCCTCCATGTCCCCTCCCCCTTTCCTCCCCTTTGCCCATGGGGATCTTCCATTCTTCCCATGCCCCCTCTCTCATTATGGATCAGCATCCACTTATCAGAGAGAACATTTGGCCTTTGGTGTTTTGGGATTGGCTTACTTTGCTTACCACGGTATTCTCCAACTCCATACATTTACCTGCAAATACCATAATTTTATTCTCTTTTAATGCTGAGTAATATTCCATTGTATATACATATCACAGTTTCTTTATCCATACATCTATTGAAGGGCATCTGCGTTGCTTCCACAGTTTAGCAATTATGAATTGTACTGCTATATACATTGTAGTGGCCGCATTACTGTAGTATGCTGTTTTTAAGTCTTTAGGGTATAGACTGAGTGAGGAGTGGAATAGCCAGGTCAAACGGTGGTTCCATTCTAAGTGTTCTAAGGAATCTCCATACTGTTTTCCAGATTGGCTGCACCAATTTGCAGTCCCACCAGCAATGGATGAATGTGCTTTTTCCCCCATATCATGAAGGGCCTTTTTGTTTTCATAAAGGGATGCAGTAACACTCCCTGGTTTCCAGAGATAGGGCAGTTTTGTTGAGGCATTTGCTAAGTGGTTACTACCTAGTTAATTTAGGCTTTTCATGCCAGTAGACCAATAGGCATGAAAAGGAGTTAACAAAAGTGTATGGAACAAATGACACTGAATGCCCTAAGAATATATGCCTACTGATAATTCATAATAGGATGAAGGAGGAATGTTTGGTATTCATATGATCTGATAAGCATCTCTTGGTATTCCAGCATCTATTGCTAAATGTAAATATGCAAGTACAACACTCATGGCCAGATAAAAGCAGGGAGACTAGGTGTTCAAATCTCTGAATGATGTGAATGATGTACCTAGGAATCCACCTTAATAGTGGAAATCATTTCACTAAGATGGAATGAGTGGTACAGGAGTGTTATTCTGTTATCTGGAACTATAATGAAATACTTGAGGCTGGGTAATTTATAAAGCAAAGAGGTTTATTTGGACCCATGGTTCTGGTCCAAGGTTGAGGGCTTACATCTGGTAATAGCCTTCCTGCTGGTAGAGTCCCAAGATAGCTCAGGGCATCATATCACAAGAAACAGGGAGCATGTGTGGTATGTATCGTTCTGTTCTCTTCCTTTCTTCTTATAAAGCCACCGCTATTCAATCACTGGGACTCGACCCTGATGTCTTTGCCTAATTCTAATCACCTTCTGAACGTGCTACCTCTTAACCTCCTATTCAAATTAAGTTTTTGTACTCTTAATATCACACATTGGGGATTATATTTCAATATATGATCCTTTGGAGCACACACTCAAACCATATTCCATCTACAGCAATCAGGGAGATAAAAATATAAGATATTAAAAAAAGAAAAATATAAGATGTTGCCATGGGATTATCCATAGCATTTGACTTTGTACTTTATCCCAGTAAACCCATCCTTCCAAAAAAGAAATGCTAACCAGTTATAATCTTGTATAGATCATGTCCATATGAGGCAAATTTAATGTCAATGTAATGGGTAAACTACTATTGTCCTTTCCCAAATAATATCCTCATTTAAACCTTTACCAAATAATACCCTCATTTCTTGACAAATGCAAAACCCAAACCCCTGGATTAATGTGGTACCAGTCTATTTTAAGTTTGGAATTCTATTCCTACCACTTGAATCAGGCCCGTGCTAGAATGGAAACCTCATTTGTGTGTAGCATCTTAGCCTTCCGAATCTTACTTTGCTTACTCTCTTACCAACTTTCCACCCTTTCCCAGAGAATTACTTCTCCACTAAGTCATGTGGCTTTGAATTCTTGTCATGTCTTGTGCTTTGATTCAAAAATAACCATTGTAAAACAGTGAAAATCTGTATATAAATACTTACATGCTACCTGTATCTTCTTATATAGCAGCATCAAAAGAAAAAAAAAAGGCGTAAAGCAAATTAATTTCATCAGTGATTAGTTCACAAAGGTGATTATGAAGATTTTATGTACTGCTTGCATGCTTAAAGAGTGTCAATGCCAGGCAATGACATGTAATGTGTAGAAGTCAGTGTTGAGTATTTCTTATTATAATTCTGAGGAAGAAAAATATGCAAATCAAGAGACAGTAAGGTCAGATGACTCAGTAATTTGAGTTTCAGATATTATTCCTTCAAACTAAAACTATGACTTACAATTATGTTTATAAACATAATTTTTCTAGTTTAGTATGAATAAACAGCTGTCTTCATTTTAACTTTTATTTTCCAGCCATCATGTGATTGAGCTTTATCACCTGAACTATCATGAGGTTCAACTCATTTATGGTTAAGCCTTGTAATATTGAGATCTTAGTCTTCTCACTTTTCTGCAAACTTTTCTCAGAAAAGATCAATGTACATGCCATGTAATGAACACAGACTCAAATAAAGACATGTGAATGCCAGAAGCTGGCCTCCATGGTAAGGATTTTAGTTAGCATTTTTTGTATTGCTGTTTTGAGTGCTATTGGAATAATTCCAGGCAAGATCAACCTTGACTTCCCTTCCACATATTTATCTAAAGAACTATTTTATGCAAACTCTAACCTGAAATTAGAAAAAAAATCTATTTCCCAAATAATTATGTTAGGTATTAACTTTTTAATCTTCAGAACACTTTTCTAGCTCATGGAATTATTGGTTTCTTTTCTATGTGTGAAAATTTCATAAACAGACCTGCTCAAGGATTATTGAAGTACACTCAATTATTAATTCAATTGTGTTTAAGATACTTTTAAAAGCCCAATACAATAATCAACCATATTTTGAAAATAAATTGTCTTACTAAAATTGTATATAGAAATTCAAACATACATTTTATATTGAAGTACCTCAATATAATTAGTGACCATATTAATGGAAATGAAATATACAGTTCAATTAATCTACTTAAACATTTTAAAATAAAAGCTTTAGTATAATTATTATTGTTTTATGCAGGATCTGGCTCTTTATTTTATCAAAGTTTAGCAAATTTTTCTTTTTTTATACAAGTCATATATTACCTCCTGAATCATATTTGCTCATCCTATAATTTTCATCCATCCACTCAACAAATATTTATTAATTACCATTGAATATATAATCTGCTCAGGTAAATTTTATTGTTTGCAAACATTAGAGAACACCACAGAAATTAGTTTATATTTACCAAAAATTTTTATTTACTGGAAGCAAACAATATCAAAATTAATAATGGATGTATTTTCTTGTTTAAAGGCTCATGAAAAATAAAACAAGGCAGGCCATAGTGTCATGTAAAGGAGGAAATATAATTTAATACAGTGTAGTCAGAGAAATCTACTTCTTGGTTGACATTTTAGTAAACATATATAATAGATAAATGAGTAATCTCAGAAGACATTTGGAGAAAAGTATTTAAATTCAAAAGTCCTGAGGAAAATGTGTGCCTGGACAAGCAAAGAGGTTATGGACAAGTTCATGGACAAGCCAAGAGGTTAATAATCCTGGAACAGAGCTAGTGAAAGGAGTAGTGGCAGATGATAATGGCAGATGAAGTCAGGGAGAAGATAAAAGTGTGCTAAGAACAAGATCACATTTTTTGTGGGTCATTTGGAGACATGGACTTTAAATAAGTAAACTTTAAGGAAGAATGAAATTTATTTAGCTAGAATTAACTAAATCATTTTAGCTGATAAGATGAAGAAACAGAAAAAGAGAAAGTTGTAGAAGTATGAATAACAGATATGAGATTCTTATAGCTATATATTTTGTTACCAGGGAAAAATTTGAAAAAATCTATATAAACCCTGTAGCTTCATGTGTTACTGACTGACTTAAAAAATCATTAATTTTGGAAGTCACACAGAAGGGCAATGCGTTGTTAGTTTCCCACTTGTTTTGCTATGGTTAACACCATTGACATGTGTTGCGATCATAAGGGTTTAAAGGGACCTGAAGACCACTTTTGCTGTAAACACTAACTCTCCTCTTAGGCCTAGAGATGTCTGATGGGTGACCAGAACAGGATGAACGGATTTGGCTTTTCTTCCTTCATGTGTCATATATATCCTATGCTATTCTAACCTTTTAGTCAGATTTCTACTCAAATCTGCATATAGAGATGTTTAACACCTGAGAAATATTTTGTTTATAAACATAATGCAGCTTCTTTCCTTCCCTTTAAGGCTAAAGACACCTACCAGCTACAATGACAGGAAACACTAGACTATGATGGTGTGAAAAGAAGTGGTACACAGGGCTAGGGATATAGCTCTGTTTGTAGAGTGCTTGCCTCATATGCAAAAGGCCCTGGGTTCAATCCCCAGCACCAAAAATAAAAACAAATAGGAAGTGATACATAATTCTTAGAAGATCTTCACTTATTTCCAGAAAAGACATGAATATTTTTTTCCCTTTATTAGTTTTTCTCTTTTCCCCATTATTCCTGACCTTTACACCTTCTTAATGTAGCTGCAGTTGAAAAGTTGATTTGTAAGAGAGGCTCCTGTTTCTTCATTCCTTGGCCCCTGAATAAACTTGGGTTATGAATGCTATTTTTAGCTTCATTTTGGCTTTGTTGAAAATAAGATCCCATTTTGAAGGTTTCCCTCGCCAATAGGAACTGACTAATTATTAACAATTTGACATGAAACAATAGTTTAGAAAAGATTTGTGCAGTTGGGTGTAGGAGCACTCCTCATACCTTCAACCCCTCCCCTCCCTCTTTCCCCATTCTATGCTGATGGACTGACACAGAGCGGTACCCCATTGATTGTAACTTTGGGGCCATGATGGGTCTGAGGACCGTTTGTAAGCTGTTGCACTTCCTGGAATAAATGGGTTCTGCGTCTGGCTCGGGCAGAGCAGTCTTACCAGCTCCCGGAGTCTGGGTGAATTGGCTCCGCGACTGTCCACCCCATACCTCATTCTGCAAGACCCCGTTTCATCCCTCCTGAGGACCTCATACTTTCATTCCAGGGACCCCAACTCGTCAGCAAACCCATGCAAGGCATGACATAAAACAACAGTTGGTGTGGTAGTAAGTCTTCACATTCTGGAGAGATTTTGAAGCAGGATATACTTGCAAAGAAAAGAGAGCAGGCAAACAAGTTTAAACCTTCACTGCTAGTTGAATGCTGTTACCATTCACAGAGCTTGGAGAACTGTAAGAATAAAGGGATTAATAATATCAAAATCTTACTCTAGGCTGTGTTAGGTTTGTGAAGTATTAGATTTAGAAAAATAACAAATTTTAAGTTGAAATTCTTATGAAGCATGATTTCTGAGCACAATGCAAATATGTTAGAAATCAATAATAATTTGATTTAGAAATTCACATGAAAATGTTGAAATAAACATTGATAAGAGACTAAAAGCCACTTTTAGAATAGAAACAAACATAAAATTCAGTAAATCATGAACATCTGAGCACACACTTTCTAGCTCTAGACTATTCAATGACTCGCCACTTTCCTAGGGTTGACTTTTCAATACTCCTCCCAAATAGAATAAATCCTATTTATCCACCATAGTAAGTTTAGAGGCCACCATTAACAAGAACTCTCCCATAATTTGTGAGGCAAAAATAGATATCTCTCCCATATAGTTCCGTGCACCTCTACAAAAATGTTAATCATACTCCATAGTATTGCTTTTTGTGTTAGTCATATTTTCATATCTGTGAACAAAATATCTCACAAGAGAAACTTAGAGGAGGAAATATTTATTTTGGATCACAGTTTCAGAGGTTTGGTCCTTGTTTGGCTTACTCCAAGGCAGAAATATCATGGTGGAAGGGCATGGTGGAGGAAATCTCATTTCAGATGGGAAGCGGAGAAGGAGAGGAGTGGGCCAGGGACAAGATATGCCTTTCCAGGGTATGCCCACAGTGACCTCTTTCCTCCAACTAGGTCTCACTTCCCAGTAGTCCATTTGCCTATCAATGGATTAATTCATCTAATATTATTCTACTGATGAAGTCCTAGCCAAAATGATCCAATCTCTTCCTAAAAGCCTACCTCTGTATATTGCTGCATTCATTGGAAACCATGCTTTCAACACATGAACATTTGAAGGGATATAATAGATCTAAATCATAATACCTGCATGCTTCTACAAGACTATTCATTACAAAAGTAGTAGGAAATATGTCTACAATATTAAATTAACAAATAAATATGAATGCTATACAAAACTGACAATGCAAATACTATCCTCCTCAATTCCCAAAATAATAAAGAGCAATTACAGAATGAAGTGTTTGAAGTTTTGAGGTTGTTTGTTCCATAACAATAGGTAATAAGGACAAATGTTTAAGTGGTTGCTAATACTCTAACTTTGAAAATAAAATATGCAGAGCTGGGCACAGTGGTGCATGCCTGTAATCCCTGGCTCAGGAAGCTGAGGCAGGAGGATCTTGAGTTCCAAGCCAGCCTCAGCAAAAGCGAGGTGCTAAGCAACTCAGTGAGACCTTGTCTCTAAATAAAACACAAAACAGGGCTAGGGATGTGGCTCAGTGGTCGAGTGTTCCTGAGTTCAACCTCTGGCACTCATCCTCCAAAATAATGTATTCATATCTTGATGTTCTGATGTAATCACTTCTTCATAATAAATCCCTAAAAGTGAATTTTTTCTGATTTAAATAGTATGCATATTTTAATATTTTCCAATTGCTCTTTTATCATATTGAATTATACTGACAGTATGTGATACTCAAGTGTATCTGTTTCCCGACATTATTGACATTCCTGGATTTTATCATTAATTTCATGAATATAGTAGACTAATATGAATTCTCATTGTTTCAATTTGAATGTCTTTCATTGAGTTGTAACTTTTGCTCATGGTTACTGATATTGAAAAACACAGAGTTTATCTGCTTAGAATAATTTATAAAAATATGGTTAATACATTATTTAAAATAAAATGAAGACATGTATTTCTATTCACAATACCTTTTTGGAAGGGAAACTAAGAAGTGGAAAATATTCTAAGATAGGAATTGACACACTACTTAGGACCAGATGACTAGGAAAGAGTTAAGATTAGATAGAGACTAAAACTGTAAATTATTTTTAAATATATTATCTGCCAAGTTCCCGGTCACATGTAATTTGAAGAGAAGATTATATATTGGAAACTATTTTTTTCAAATGCAGTGAGGCAAACCTATCTTTCACTTCAATATGTGTGTTTCTGTTTTAAATGATAATTTTTACAAAAGTTTATGTCACAAAGCTATCACTCTTGTTTCCATACTTTATCCCTATCAAAGGTTGACTATTATTTCAGGAATACTCACTTTGATCCATAGTTACATTGGAAAGTCAAAAAGGATAGGGAAAGTGCAGCCCTAGTTTAATAGATATTTTGAGCAGTTGTACTGTTACAGAAAATCAGCAAACATGAATGAACTGCTAGCACTTTCACACAGCCAGAGTTAGCTTCCATAAACAAGACCAGAAACTCAAAAGTTATAAATCACGAAAAGAACAACAGCCAAAGATAGAACAGACTACACGAAAATTTAAACCTCGTCTTCAACAATAGACCACAGCTATATTCAAATGAAAAATGAAAAATTAAAAGAAAATATTTACAACATGAAGCATAGAACAAGAACTAATGTCTGTAAAGTCTAAAGAGTTCCTAAAAGAATAATGCTGTCATTCAGATATGAGATGTCCCTAAAATGCCCACATGTGAAGAGACAATGAAAGAGGGATCAGAAGTGAGATGATTAGATTATGAGAACTGTAACCTAATCAACGAGTTAATTCACTGACAGAGATTAACTGGGTGGTGACTTTAGGTAAGTAGGATGAGGCTAAAGGATGTAGGTCATTGGGAGTGTGCCTTTGGGGTGTGTCTTTCTTTCCCTGGTGAACAGAACTATCTCTACTGCCTGATCATGGTATCCTGAATGACTTTCCTCCTCTACTCCCCTCCTCTATGGTATTCTGTCTCACCTCAGACCCCTATTGAATGGAGTTAGCCATCTATGGAATGGCACTCACGAATGACAAATAAACTTTTCCTCCTTTAAAATTGTTCTTGTCAGATACTCTGGTCACAGGGGCAAAAAAACCTGACTAAAATGAAAATAGAAATAGAGAAAGTAGATACTCTGACTTTTTTTTCCAAATATGGAGAAACAATTTCTAATAATGAATTCATATTGATATTATAAGATAAATATATTCTAGAATGGCCTAAAATGTGAAAATATTAATGATATATCATTATTACACCTTAGAAGAGAATTTTAAAAGACTGAGATGTTGACTATTGGCGAAGACTATTGTGTGCATTCCTGGTAAGAATTAAATTTGTTATAGTAATTTGGGAAGATAATTTGAAATTTTTTTAAAAGTTTAAATAGAAAAAAATATGTAAAGGTATACACACAAGCATATTCTATGAAGCATCAGTTGGAAAAATAAAATATTGGAAAATATATTTGAACTGAAAAATGGCTAATTACTGTATGATGCATCCATACACTGGAAATAAAAAAGCAAGCTTCCAATAATTATAAAAGATATCAGTTAATCTAACAAAAAAAGGAGAAAATGAGTATTGTAATTAGCATCACTAATTAAGCCACCTTAGGTTGGTGCAAATATTAACCAATAAGAAATGGAATGTTAAAGACAGGAAGTGATTTATAAGGCTATATATGTAATCATTTGAAAACCAGATTTAAAATCAGAAATCTGATCATTTGGTAGATAATTAGTATGTGAGAATGATGTGAAGATAATCATAGCAGATTTTTTTTGTTTTGTTTTGCCAAGTTGAGAGATAGGAAATAATATGCTTGGATGTTTGGCTAAGTGATTTGTAGTAAAAATAGTTGTAATCTGCATCTTAAATAGAGAGAAAGAGAGTGTGTGGCAGAAAATGATGAGAATATGTGTAGTATTTTTTTCTTAATAATATTTTCAGTTTTGGGAGAACATAATAAAATTAGAAAAATAATACTTTTACATATTTTGTTTTCAGAATGGTTCTGTTGGCTGTGTGTTCTCCTTTAAGATTGTGAAAATGGAAGGAATAGCACACACAAACTGGATATCGTGCTTATTACATAGATATGGGAACATGATACACAGTTTTACTTAAATATTTTTATATTTTGCGCTGGGATTGTGGCTCAGTGGTAGAGCGCTTGCCTCGCACATGTGAGACAATGGGTTTGATCCTTAGCACCACACAAAAATAAATAAATAAAGATATTGTGTCCATCTACAACTAAAAAAATATAAAAAATATTTTTATATTTTAAAGATTTTTTAAAAAGTTCCTTGGCTATTTAACTATTATATATAGTTCTCTCTCTCTCTCTCTCTTTCTCTCTCTCTCTCTCTGTGTGTGTGTGTGTGTGTATGTAGAGGCTGAGATATGTTTTGGTATTTACATTTATAATATTGATCCAAAATATAATATTTATGCACATCAGATGCTACAATTGAAATGCTTCTTTGTAGTTAGTAGTTTTGTATAAAAATATCTATTATATAACTTTCATTTCACCTATTCAATTTACCAGCTTTTCCAGCATTGAAACAGATACTTTTTATCTGCTTGTGTGACATGCAATGTTGTATCTAGGGTAGGATGATTTAAAGCTTGGGCTTTGTATTCTAAACATTAAATTTGATTTAAATTTACACGGAAGCTAAACTGTTTCAATTGCTGATTATTTCCTGATATGAGATTGAATTCTCCTAAGACAGAAGTTGAAAGATGCTGACCTGAACCTAGGAGTTTAGAATACTATACATATTTATGAAAAAAGTTAAAAAAAATTATAAAGGGCTTAGAACATAGAGACAGATGTAAAAATTTCATGAGAAATTCTAGTGAAAAAAAAAGAGGAAAAATATGGAATTTAAATAAATATGTGAAAACATTTTTATAAGTGGACAGGAATTTGAAGAAAAAACTGTACTCTCTGAATCTGGAAATAATAAATAATGGGATAACTGAGCAGTTTTTCTGCGATAGTTTAACTATACCCAAGATTATGCTAACTCTCATAAAGTTCTTCCAAGGATTATGGGAAGTAAATTTAGAATCAAATATGCTCCACCTACCTTATAAATAAAGATTTGTCAAATCAAATGACTTTCCAATATCATACCTTAAAGTGTAGAATCAAAAGTAGAAACTCACTTTCATGGATGTTACTTTTGTCCTTTCGTCCTTATGCCATAATTTATTTTCTTTTATTTCCTGCTTTTAAAATGAATGACAACAAGCCTACACTTAATTCAAGGTTAATCCAGAAATGTTTCAGAAGAAAAAAATATATCAAGAACTGAAGCTTATAGCCAAGGAGCTTAGTAGTGATTTCATACTCTGAATATATTCTGGATTTGGCATTTGACTTTCAGCAAGTTAAAAATACTTTAGTTATACCTTAGTGAAAAAAAATAGAAAGATGAATTGAAAAACTCTCAGACACAGATTACATGCCTTTCACACAATCTGAGCATAAAAGCTGAATGATAAGAATTATTCTATTCTAACAAAAAACTTTAGCCTTAATTAGGATAATAAAGACAATTGACACTAATACCTTAATGCTAAATTAAAGAACTACACTGTTGTTTTAATTTTATGATAATGAACTATAAATAATGCCTTTTTATCATAACAAACAGGTGGCAGACTCTCTCGAAAGGTTTTTATGTTGAAATATCCAAAATAAATACTAAATACTGTCAATATCATTATGCAAGATTATAATGATGTAGAGATTCAAGTATGTAAAAATATAACAGCATAGTCCTCACGAAAGCTTTTATGAACCAAATTTCATCCCTACAACATAAAAACAAAATTAATTCTGTTTAAGATAACATAAATGATATTATAATTGAGGCAATCTTTACAATACAGCCTGTGCAGTGACAAGAGAAAATGCATGTCATTTTTATTTTTGTTAGAAAATGGCTCAAAGGCAAAAATAGAATCTAACCCTTGGAGACTTGCTCTAACCTATAATGGAGGGCAATAGCCATTCTATAAGAATTATAACAGATGGCAGCATGGTTGCCTCACTTAGACACAGCTTAGAAAACAGTTGAGGATAGGACTTTAATATATAAAATACATGACACAGGTAACTCAGCCAAGGAAGTAAAATGGAAAGTAATGTACATTGAGAATATTTAAATTATTATTAATATTTCCTTTTAATATGTATTACTCTATTTGGGATTAGAGTTTTCTTATCAAAAGGACCCTAGAGTTTGAAGTCCTTAAAGAAAAGGAATATATTTTGTCCAGTGTTACAGTTATATAGTAACTGTCCAGTGAACAGTTATATAGTAAGCCTTCAAAGCATATTTGAATCGAATTAAATTACACTGGAAAATACCAGAGTAGATTCATAAGTCAATATCAATTTTCTGTTGTGTCTAACTGCAAAGAGTCTTGAATAGTATTTTTATTATTCAATTGTATGAAAATAAAAATAGCCTTATGGGTACATTGCTAAGCAACTGAGGCAGCTAGGTTATGGGGGCAAAGTCTGGGAAGAAATAAAAACTGATTTGTGTAAGACATTTATTGCCACTTTTTTTCCTGTGTAGCATTGGTCACTGGTTTCTTGAGGCCATTGAAACTTAGCTGAAACTGTGGCATGCAAATTGAAGTTGAAAACTACCAAGAAGGCTTGGACTCGTATAGATTTCTACAGAAAAAGATCATTGGAAATACAAAGTGGACATTCTGTTGAGGGTTGTCCTCAAATCATTCACTGAATCTTAAATTTTACTCTGGAAAAGGAGAAGAAAAACAGGGGAAAGATGCCTTTGAAATGGACTTAAGTCTGAGTTTAAGGCCATCTCACAAATGAAAGAATAAACACACACACACACACACACACACACACACACACAGAATTTAGGATATTTCAAGATAGTTTACAAAAACAATTTTGCTTACAATGAAAATCCCTGAAGGACAAACATCTTATGATATTTGCAAAATAAACCAAATTGAAATTATGCCTAAAGGCATCCCCATTACTCTTTTAATCAAGTAGATATTTTGTCTTTTGTAAAAATTAAATTTTCTCTAGAAGATAAAAACATGTTCTTCATACCCTAAAATTTTTGTGTATCATGTCTCGCATTTAACCAGAAATTTTCAGGTAAATGATAAAAGAACTATTTTGGTCTTTAACTATTATATAAAAATCACTCTCATCTTTTGGTGGTTTGGAACAACAAATATTTTATTAAACATAATACTTCACCATTTGGGATAAGTGTTCATTGGGCATTTCTGGCAAAAATACTTTACCTACAGCTGCAAATGGACTGTTGCTGGAATTTTGAGTGTGGGTTGCAATAGCAGGGAGATATCTGAATATCTTTCTCTATTATAGACTCAGAGCAGGATTTGGCCTGGAGTGAAGCAAGAGTTTTTGAGGACACAACATTGAAGAAGACATTCACCCTTAGCATCATCAAAGTTCAGGTTTAGCACTCCCAAATCCCTGACAGAAAGTGCCTCCTTAAACAGAATATAACTAGAATACAAAAATTAAGAATATATTTCTTTGTAAGGTTTAAGGTTCTCTTACAAGTCTCTAAGAGAGTGTATATTCTTATTCATATCCTCTCTAGGCATCTCTCTTGCCTCTTGTTCCTTGTCCAGACAGTGATTCAGAGGTACCATGTGGTCATTTGGTCATTCCATGTGGTCCAATTTGGATTTTCTTGGAACAAGAAGATGGTTCTAAGAGGAAAGTTCATAGCATTAAGCTCATTCATTGAAATAATAGAAAGATACCAAATAAATAATCTAACATTATATCTTAATATCCTAGAAAAAGAAGACAAAACCAACACTATAATCAATAGAAGATAGGAAATAATTAAAATGAGAGCTCAAATTAATAAAATTTAGATTTTAAAAAAGAAAATCTGTTCAGCTCCATTTATTGATTCGGTTATTCATTTTTTTGATGTTGTTTTTTGAGTTCTTTATATATCCTGGAGATTAGTGCTCTATCTGAGGTGTGTGTGGTAAAGATTTTCTCCCATTCTGTAGGCTCTCTCTTCACATTATTGTTTCTTTTGCTGAGAAGAAACTTTTTAGTTTGAGTCCATCCCATTTCTTGATTCTTGATTTTACTTCTTGTGCTTTAGAAGTCTGGTTGAGGAAGTAAGTTTCTAAACCAACCTGGTGGAGATTTGGTCCTATTTTTTCTTCTATTAGGCCCAGTGTCTCTATTTTAGTGCCTACATCTTTAATTCACTTTGAATTGATTTTTGTGCAGGGTGAGAGAGGTTAATTTCATTTTGCTACAAATGGATTTCCAGTTTTCCCAGCTCCATTTGTTGAATAGGCTGTCTTTTCTCCAGTGTATGTTTTGTGCACCTTTGTCTAGTATGAGATAACCATATTTATGTGGGTTTGTCTCTGTTTTTCCTATTCTAGAGGTCTACATGTCTATTTTGGTACCTATACCATTGCCATTTTTGGTACTATAGCTCTGTAGTATAGTTTAAGGCCTGGTATTGTGATGCCTCCTGCTTCACTCTTCTTGCTAAGGATTGCTTAGGCTATTCTGGGTTTTTTATTTTTCCAAATGAATTTCATAATTGCTTTTTCTAGTTCTATGAAGAATGTCATCAGACCCTTAATAGGAATTGCATTAAATCTATATAATAGTTTTGGTAAGTATGACCATTTTGACAATATTAATTCTGCCTACCCAAAAGCATGGGAGATCTTTCCATCTTCTACCAAAGGCCAAATGTTTTCTCTGATAAGCAGATGGTGATCCATAATGGGGGGTGGAGAATGAAGAGACTTTGGATTGTGCAGAGGGGTTTGAAGGGAGGGGAGGGAGTGTGGGGATGGAAAGGACTATGGAATGAGATAGACATTATTACCTTATATACATGTATGATTATAGTACTAATGTGACTGCACCATGTTCAGCCAGAGGAAGGAAAATTTGAGCTCCATTTGTGACAATGTGTCAAAATGCATTCTACTGTCATAACTAATTAGCAAAAAATTTTAAAATAGAAAAATATAGAATTAAATTTTAAAAAAATTATAAATCAATGAAACAAAAATTTGGATCTTTGAAAAAATTTACAAAATTGATAAACCCTTAGCTGAACAGAACAAAAGAAAGATAAAAAATTCAGATTGTTAAAATCTGTCATGTAACAGAAAATATGACTGCAGACACTACTTAAATACAGAGGATAATCAGAAACTATTTTGAAAATTTGTACTCTATTAAGGTAGGATATCTTAAAGATATGGACAAACTCCTAAAGACATCTGATCTACCTAAATTGAACCAGGGAGATATAGAAAATTTAAACAGAACAATTCAAGTAAGGGAATTGAAGATACCATCAAAATCCTACCAACAAAAAGCCCAGGACCAGATGGATTCTCAGCAGAGTTCTACCAGTACTTTAAAGAACTAACAATCATCCTCTTCAAATTATTCCACAAAATAGAAAAGGAGGGAATTCTTCCAAACATACTCCATGAAGTTATTATCACCCTAATACCAAAATGAAAGACACATCAAAGAAAAAAATAAATTCAGCTTGGTGCAGTGGCCCACACCTGTAATCCCAGCACTTTGGGAGGCTGAGACAGGAGAATCACAAGTTCAAACCGAGTCTCAGCAACAGCAAGGTGCTAAGCAACTCAGTGAGACCCTGTCTCTAAATAAAACACAAAATAGGGCTGGGAATGTGGCTCAGTGGTCAAGTACCCCTGAGTTCAATTCCTCGTACCAAAAAAAGAAAGAAAATTTCAAACCAATATCCTTAATGGACATAGATGCATGAATTCTTAATAAAATATTGGCAAATTGCATACAACAACTCATTTAAAAGATAGTAAACCATGATTTAGTAAGTTTCGTCCCAGGGATGCAAAGTTGGTTCAACATATGGAAATCAATAAATATAATTTATCACATAAATAAACTTAAAATAAGGATCACATGCTTATCTCAATAGATGCAAAAAATCATTTTTAAAGAATACAGTATCCTCTCATGTTTAAAATACTAGAAAAATAGAGAGAGAAGGAACAAACCTAAACATTATAAAGGCTATATACAACAAACCCAAGGGTAATACCGTTCTAAATGGAGAAAAACTGAAAAATTTCCTCTAAAAACAGAAATAAGGCAGAGATACCCACTTTTACCACTTCTATTCAAAAGAGTCCTTGAAACTCTAGCCAGAGCAATTAGGCAAAAGAAAGAAATTAAAAGGATACAAATAGAAAAAGAAGAGCTTGAACTATCTCTATTTGCCAATGACATGATTCTATATTTGAAAGACTCTTCTCCTCCAAAAATAAACTCCACCAGAAAACTTCTAGAACTCATAAATGAATTAAGAAAAGAGAAAGATAAAAAATTAAAACTTAAAATAAATCAATTGCATTTATATACTCCAACAATAAAGGATCTGAAAAAGAAATTAGGAAAATAATCTCATTCACAAGAGCTTCAGAAAACAATTCTTTGGAATAAACCTAACAAAAGAGGTGAAGGACCTCTACAATAAAAACTACAGAAATTGAGTAAGAAATTGAGGAATACCTTAGGAGATGAAAAGACCTCCCCTGTTCTCAGATAGGCAGAATTAATATTGTGAAATGCCCATATTACCAAAAGCATAGAAATAGAAAAATCAGCAAGGAAATTCATCTGGAAAAGCAAGAGTTCCAGAATAGCCAGAGAAATCCTTACCAAGAAATGAAGCAGGGACACTACAATATCAGACCTTAAATTATACTACAGAACTATAGAAACAAAAACAGCATGGCATTGGCACCACAACTGGCAAGACCAGTGGATCAGAATGCAGGACAGGGAGACAAACCCATAAAAATGGAATTACCTCATACTGGATAAAACTGCCAAAAGCATACACTGGAGAAAAGATAGTGTTTTCAACAAATGGTCCTGGGAAAACTGAAAATCCATATGTAATAGAATGAAATTGAACCCCTATCTCTCACCCTGAAAAAATCAACTCAAAGTGGATTAAAGACTTAAGCCCTAGAATAGAGACATTGTGACTAATAGAAGAAAAAGTAGGATCAAATCTCCATCATGTCAGCTTAGGAACCAACTTCCTCAATGAGACTCCTAAAGCTTAAGAAGTAAAATCAAGAATCAATAAATGAGATGCTATTAAACTAAAAAGCTTCTTCATAGCAAAGGAAATAATCAAGAACATAAAGAGACAACCTACAAAATGGGAGAAAATCTTAGTCACCTGTACCTATGAAGAGCATACAAAGTACTCAAAACACTTAACAAAAAATCAAATAACCCAATTAATAAATGGGAAGAGGAATTGAATAGGCATATAAGAGAAGAAGAAATACAAATGGCCAATAAATACATGAAAAATTGTTCAATATCACTAGCAATTATAGAAATGTAAATTAAAACTACACTGAGATTCTATCTCACTTCAGTCAGAATGGCAATTATCAAGAATACAAGTAATAATAAATTTTGGCAAGGATGTGGGGGAAAATGTACACTCATACATTGCTGGTGGGAGTGCAAATTGTGTTAACAACTCTGAAAAGCACTCTGGAGATTCCTCAGAAAACTTGGAATGGAAACACCATTTGACCCAGTTATCCCACTCCTTGATATATACCCAAAAGACTTAAAATCAGCATACTACAGGCACCCAGCCACATCAATGTTTTAGCAGCTCAATCTACAATAGCTCAACTATGGAACCAACCTAGGTGCCATTCAATAGATAAATGGATAAAGAAAACATGGAATAACAGTGGACTATTATTCAGCCATAAAGTAGAATGAAATTGTGGCATTTTCTAGTAAATGGATAGAACTGGCGAGTATTATGCTAAGTGAAATAAACCAGTCTCAAAAAATAATAAATGCAATAAAAATCTCATAAGAACATTTTAAGGAAAGAAAAATTTTCACTTATCAATCACAAAAATCTGAACACAAATACTAGCAAAATCTAATAATATATCCTACTTAATCAGTTAACATACAGAATAGAGTTGGATTTTATTCAAGAAGATAAAACTGTGGAATATTTGAAAATCAACTAATATTATTCACAAATTAACATAATAAAGAAATGACAGCAGATGGTTAACATTATAAGTGCAGAAGCATTTTTATATATCAGTATCTACTCAAAATAACATACCATGGGAAACTAGAAGCACTTGATAGTCAACTTCCTATTATTGAAACAAATACCTAAGACAATCAATCTATAAATACATATGCTAACTTATAAGTAGAGTTTACTTTGGTTGCAAGTTTTAGAGGTTTCACTCAATGATTGGTTGGCCTTGGTGCTTTGGGCCTATGACAGGAGATCATGGTGGAGTAAAACCTTCTTACATCCTAACTAGAAAATGAAAGTGAAAAAGATAGGGGTTAGGGTTTCACTATCTTCCTCAAGGAAGCATCCACAATAACCTAAAACATCCCACTTGTCTTCATTTCTTAAATGCTCCACAAACTCCCCATAGAATCATGCTGTAGAGTAAGTCCTTAACACACACATGGGCCTTTGGGGAATATTCCAGATTCAAACTACAGCAAAGATAAATTTCCTTAACCTGGTATGGAATTTCTACAGAAATTTGCAAGTTAACCTTATAAATACTTGCAAAATATTGAAAGATTTTCTCCCAGTTTAGAAAAAAGGTCAGAGAATCTACTTTCTCTATTTCTACTAAACAAACATATTGAAGTCCAACACCAGTACAATAAGGTGGTGTGTGTGTGTGTGTGTGTGTGTGTGTGTGTGTGTGAATGTGAAAAATGTAAATTCATGTGTTCATATTTATGATAGAATTATATGAGATTCCTTCACAAGCTGATAATCAATCTATAAAATGATATAGGATTAAGTCAATTAAATAATTAAGTCACCATTCACAGAATAGGTGATCTTTTTTTCTTGTGCTTTTGTTGAAACAATCAGTTGGCTGTAATACATGCATTTATTTTATATTCTCTATTCTGCTTGATTTGTCTCTGTGTCTGTTTATGATGGTACCATGCTGTTTGGTTACCATAGCTTTATTGTATATTTTGAATTATGGTATTTTGATGGTTCCAGTTTTGTTCTTTCTTCTCAGGATTTTGTTGTTGTTGTTGTTATTTGGAGAGTTTTCTTGATTCCATACAAATTTTAGGAATGCTTTTTCTATTTTAAGTTTTTTTAAAATTGTTATGCATATATTTTACAAATCATACAACAGTCTTAATCTTAGGTTTTTACCCAAGAAAATGGTAAATATATTTCACAGAAGTGTTTTTAGCAGCTTTTTAACATAACAAGAAAAGCTGGAAACACCCCTGAGTCTTCACCAATAGAAGGCATACTGTTACGTTGGAATAGTGCTCCTCAGTAAACAGAAGTGAACTATGCCTTGAGTAACTCAAGACCATTAAGCTGAGAAATAAATGCCAGGCACAAAAGAACACATACAGTGTGATTTCTGTACTACTCTTAAAAGGACAAATTAGCCTTTAGCGACAGAATGTAGCCCAGCAATTTTCTGGGAACGGATGGGTGCAAAGCTGACCAAGAATAGCCCTAAAATAAATTTGAGGTTAATAGAAATTTGATTTTCTAGTTTTGACATAGATGTGTGTACATTTTTAAAATATCATCAAAATGTACACATAATGCAGTTTATTTGTAAAATGTACATTCCACCTCAATAAGATTTCAATATGTAAGTATATTTATATGGAATTACACATGTGCATAGATGTATAAATAGAGTACCATGTAAAATAATTTCAAAAATAAAGCTTAAAATGTAAAAGGCAATAAAAAACTTCATAATTCAACTTAAAATCTTTCTGCTTTTCTCCCCCCAAAGTTTACTTAACACACTGCTATTTTTTTTTATCTTTTAATCCTCCATTTGAGCTGCATGCAAAAAGAAAAGAAAAGAAACAAGGTTAAGATCTCTATCAATTTAAGCCAATAATGGTGAAATATCCACTGGGAGGAAACATGTAGTTGTAATAAATATTATTAGAGATAACAATCTGAAGGGAAGGAGTGATAAGTGGTTGCTTTTGGGGTCTTAAAACCACAAAGAAATGTTCATTTACCAAGGAGACCTGCAAATCAAGATGGATCAACAGCTTTCTTTTTTAAAGTGGCAAATGTTCAAAGGTGCTCCTGTGTGGGCACAGTAAACAAGCAACATCATTAGACCATGATTCAATTTAACTTTGTCCTGTTATGTAGAAAAAAGTGCACAAAACATACAGAATTCCAACTTGTTCATTAAAATCCTTTATAATGTAATTTTTTTATACCAAACAATTTGAATTCAACTCACCTAATGGTATCTGCCTTGTGTCAATCAACGATAAGAAAATTTCAAGAAAATAATCTTTTCCTGAGCATCAAATCCTTACTTGAAATAATACCAAATAATTTCTTGACATTACATTTTATTTAAAATTGTTCAGGTTAACCCAAAAACTTTCCTTCATTTGCCAATGAGAGACACAAACTCTTTTCTATAAAAAAAAGTCCAATTGATAAGGTAGATGACAAACTCACACAATTTTATACTAACATGTCTTTTTAAGTTTTGTAGTATATATATCCAATGTAAGTAACATTTGGGGGGATAAAAAGAATTCTATGCAGGTGAAACAATGAGGATAACCATAATTTAAAAATGGCAGCCAGGTGCAGTGGCACATGCCTATAATCTCAGTGGCTCAGGAGGCCGAGGCAGGAGGATTGTGAGTTCAAAGCCAGCCTCAGCAAAAATGAGGTGCTAAGCAAATCAGTGAGACCCTGACTCTAATAAAATACAAACTAGAGCTAGAGATGTGACTCAGTGGCTGGGTACCCCTGGTACCCCCCCAAAATAAAAAAAATTAAAATGGCAGTAGGTGGGTTAATTGCAGTGTGTTGGATAAGGTTATCTGACTTCTATTATGTATTCTTTTACTTTTATTCAATTCAACAATGTCATTATAAAAACAGAAAAGGGGAGGAATTGTAGTCTATAAAAATGGATAATTTTGCTTCAAACATAAAAAATGTACTGTATTAAGTTAGTGAAACTGGAAGAAAATATATTTTTTCTATGAATAGAATATATTCCATTTCTGATCTTTATTATTAATCCAAAGGCCTTCTACTACCACTATAGACTTTTACTGGGAAACAGTTTATTGGGAAACCTGAAAGGGTCCCTGCTAAGACACTGCCACATCTAGTACAAGATGGCAACCCTGTGTTATGATGCATTAGGGGCAAATGCCGTGTACTGAAAATGACACCAGCGATACCTGGCATTTGTCCCAGAACATGTCTTATATATGGAAATAAAACAAACATCTTCCCTATGCTCATACTCTGTGTTTCATGCTTTTTTTTTTTTCTCTCATAGCAAGAAGGGGAAAATATCAACTCCATCTGATCCATAAGCACTAAAACCAACCCAGAAAACTGAAAGATCATGTAGTCACCCCCACACTCACCTACTCCTATGGTACTGTGACAGTTGAGTTTGTTCATCTGCACCTTCACTACAAATAAAAAAGCTATGGCAAGGAATATTGGGCCAGAAATTCAATGTGGCAATTATACAAAGTCAAAGAAGTATATGACTCTGTTCCATTAGGCCTTGTTAACCAGCTTGAATTTAAGCTTGCTCCCTGGTTTCCATCTACCCATACCCATCTCTGAAAGCAGAGGCAAATGGCCAAGCACTTTCTGCTTCACACCTGCCAGAGGAGTGTTACTGAGGAAGTCATGAAAATAAGAATTTAATCACCTGATGTCCATGTCCCTTGTTCCCAGTTACAGTCAAGCATAGTGCAGATGTCCAATTCTAGGAATGGGTTTTCTGCTGCAGGGCTTTTTGCCAATGTAACTAGAAATACATCAGTCCAACCTCTTGTGAGGATTAGTCCAAGAATGTAAACAAAATATAACATCTCAGAACTTGCCAACTTAGTGTTTACAGTGAAAAGGAATCACTATCCCCTTATGTGCAAGCTTCAAAGGATCTGGGCTCAAGCTTTGCAGTTATAAATACATTATAGTATAAGCTACCATTGGGATTTTCTGCACCAGCCTTGATGGTTAGGGAAAGATGAGTCTTTCTTCTGGCATGATTAAGAGGCAAATTTCAGGGTTTATAGTAGTTACTATTGCCTGCTCTAAGCACTCTTCCACAGCTATGGAAGCATTTTATGGGAGCATTCCAGAAGACCACCAATCTACAGAGGATCAGACAGGTTAACATTTACCTTTCACTTTCACAGTTAATATGACAACATCTCTCCAGTCTTCAGATAATTTAAAGAATTATTTTTCAGATTTGGATTACATGTCAGTAAGAAAGCACAATATAATTTTAAAAATGTTATATGTACACAAAATAATTTGACTCAATTTCATATAATTATTATGCTAGTAATAATTGAAATATATTTATAACCTTAAATACTGTAAAGTCTCATATACAATATCATATACAAATACTTAATAGCAGTTTATATTTTATCTCCTTTCCAAACAGAAAGTTGTAATAACAATGATTGTTAGCCAAATCTGGACTTCCAGGATCTGAGCCTGAGAACATCGTGGGTATAGCTAGTTGATAGTTATCATACATGGGAAGTAGAAGACCTGAAATTTGAATTCCAGGGAAAAGAGTTGAAGAAGAAATAAGAAATCTGAAATTTAAGTCTTTAGGCTAACAAACAGACTAAATCCTAAAGAGAAGTGCTTACAATGTACTACATAACCATTACATAAACATTAAACAAAACTCTGTATATTATGTTGTCAAGGTGCTTACAGAGTTTCCTCAAGCCTTGTCCAAAGAGCAGAGATAACAATTGCATGCTAAAACAAAAAGTCCAGTGTAACAAGCAAGAGGAAATCAATGTTTTATGTTGGCTGTTGTCTTTGGATAACTATAAAAGGAAGAAGAGTTCAGATGCTGCCATATGATAAATCAGACAAAAACATAAGCAAATCTGAGAATGCTATGATTTAGATATGAGGTATCCCCACAAAAAGGCATGTGCATGACTATGCAGGAAAGTTTATAGGTGAAATAATTGGATTATGAGAACTTTAACCCAATCAGTGCATTAATCCACTGATATGGATTAACCAGGCAGTAACTAGATGTAGATGAGGAGTGGCTGCAGAAGGTAAGTGACTTGAGTGTGCCTTTGGCATCATATTTTGTCCCTGGTAACACAGCTCTCTGCATCCTGTGGCCATGTCCTGAGGTGCTTTCCTCCAACGTGCCATTCTGCCATGATGTTCTGCCTCATCTTGAGTCCACATGGTGATCTAAGGACTGAGACATCTGATATCATGAGTCCAAATGAACTTTCCCTCTTCCTATTATTTTTGTCACATCTTTGGTCAGAGAAATGGAAAAAGTAACTAGTACAAAGAAATGTCAACTTTCATATTTTTTTTTCTTTTTCTTTTTTCTCCTTTTGGTCATCCATAGCCTCAGGGAAGAGCAAGAAAACGTTTTAGAGAGGCTTGGGCATATATACCTAGACATCAGCCCTAAAAATTGAAAATATGCAGACTTTGCCCACTGAATAGTTTAATTTTCTGATCTGATGCGGCAGAAGTTCATCTCCCTCCATTATGAGACAATGCTTATTTTATATTTTAGACACTTCACAAGTCAACAACCTGAACTCACTGGGATACCCCAGCCATCAGAGTCTTGGTTCAGATGAACGTGTAAGAATAATAAAAGCATGGTTAAAGGGAAAAAAAACAAAACTAAAACTAAAAAAGAAAACTCATGCACCTTTGATTCTTCATGCCCAGATTATTAATCGCCTGTTAATTTCACAGGTAATTTTCTGATAGTTAATTTTTTCTTAAATAAGGACATATAAACAAATGAAACTAAAACCTACAACAAATCAAACTAAAACCTAGAAAGAAAAGGGAGTAGAGAAACCAGTGTAGTAGTTCAATTACTATAATTCCAGGGATCTTAAATTTTCATAGAATATGGTTAAAGATTTGCATTTTCTGCTGCCTTTAATTTGAATCAAATATATGGTTTTATCCACTGTCTTATTTTCTTTTTGTCCTAACAGTATTTTGGAACTATCTAATTTGTCAAAATGATTTTTTGTCTTATTTTTTAAACTGCCATAGGGTAAGAGATGGGTTGAGCTCAGTGACAGACTTCCCACCTAGCATGTATGAGGTCTGGGGTTTAGTGCCCACCACCACCACAAACAACAACAACAAAAGCTACCACATGCTAAATGCATACCCATAAGGCCATAGTCAAATCAAGGTAAAATACAAGTTCTTGCTGTCTAATTTCTTTCCCAGAGAACTTAATTCCACCCTCCCTTTACCCAGTCCCCAATTGCTTGTATATTTACAACACTTGATTTTCCTCTGGATTTAGTTTTAAATCCTCAAATCCATAATACTGACCTCTATCCTACCCCTCCCTTTCTGGTCTGGGCAGACTTTTCTTTTTTTTGGTACTGGGGATTGAACTCAGGGGCACTCAACCACTGAGCCACATCCTAAGCCCTATTTTGTGTTTTATGTAGAGGCAGGGTCTCACTGAGTTGCTTAGCACCTCGCCATTGCTGAGGCTGGCTTTGAACTCGCGATTCTCCTGTCTCAGCCTCCCTAAGTGCTGGGATTACAGGCTTGAGCCACCGCACCCGGCTTGGGCAGACTTTTTGGTGTTTCCATTTCTTCAACTTAGGTTGATCTGATTTACATTTCGTGGCTCATCCACACTTTTTAAAATGATTCATAGATGTAGAAATATCATTGGTTCTTCAGTTTCAGAGAATGGTGTGAAAAATGGTAAAATAAAGAGTGATGTTTTCATAAGCATGGTCTTCAAACAACACAATGTGCTCCTATTTTATGTACTTCAAAGAGATATTAGTTTGGAAAGCATAGGTCACTTATGGGATGGAATGTTTTCTCATTTTTTACGAAACACACTAGTGACTTTCAATGTCAATTCCCTCATATCTCATTGAATTCATGGCAAATTTAGCCATCCTTTTTGATACTAAGATATAAACATATAAACAAAATGGAAGGTCAATGACCAGCAAAGGACTTGGGAGAAAGATTACTCACTTTGGATGCTTATAAAATAATGTCAATAAGAAAAATAGTGCCATTATTTTAAATTAAATTTGCACTATTCTTCAAAGTTATTGCCCTCAAGTTTGTAGTCTTGTTTGCTTTGTATTGCTCTAGACTGAATGATTATATTCTTGTACAAATGATAAAAATATATTATAAAAATTTCAGTATACTTAAATGGTTTCACATGGATAAAAGAAACAGGTATTTCTACATTTTAGTTCTACTCAATAAAGAATGGAAATAATATAAACTTACATTTTCACAAACATCATTTATTGTTTTAACAGTCTTGTAATTTTTATAAATATGTTAATTATTATTTGCAAACAAAATATTCTTTGAGGGTAAGTACCTTATTATTGTTCCTATTTGTTTCATTTGTGTTCTTTTTTCTTGATAGAATAAGCTGACATTTCAAATCAGATTCTCCTAATTGTGTTAAATTCATTAGAAAAGAAAATTCCTGGAAAAAATTGTTCACCCAAATAACCTATAAATTGCTCCTAAGAAAATCTTTTCTTTAATACAGGTTTATTTGCTTCTGGAAGAAATCTGAAAAAGTATGCTGACTGGTCTTTTTGCATTTCTGTTCAAAGTGGCTGAAATTATTTTTTTGTAATGAGCACATAACAGGATTTGCATTTTGAGATATCACTCTAAGGTAATAAAGTGCAGCTTGCTTCATTCCCTTTAAACTGGTAACATGATATAGTGGGAGCATAAAGCTTTAGTACTAGGTAGAAAGGCAAATGTATATTTATCCTACCTCACTATTCATTCTGTGACCTCGAAATATACTCTGTGGTCCTCGGTTCTCTCATCTGTAAAATGTGCAAAATAACACCCAATACATAGAATTGTGATGGGGTTAGACACACTGCATGTGAAGAAGTAACTGAAATTTTTGCATAGTGAAAGTGTAATAAGTACTAATTTATATTATTTTCTCTCCATTAGAGTCATACAGTCATTGTATGTATATTTTCCCACAATGTTTTTCTTCTATTTTTCTTTCTCTTTTGTACACACACACACACATACACACACATACAGCATTAAAAACTAAAAACATGAATGAGCAGAGGTGTAGCTCAGTGGTAGATCATCTGCCTAGCATACACAAGGCATTAGGATTGATTCCCAGTTCAAATAAATAAAAAATAAATCCAAAGAAATAAAAACTTTTAAAGACACAGAAAGGACACACAATGACTTCAAGGTATCTATCCAACTGGTATTTCAGTATGCATATATAAAATACACATATACAGATAGCTACATATATATAGTTAATTATAAACACTACGTACATGGTATGCAGAATATTTTTAATTTTATTTACCATTCTGCTCTTTGGTCAAAATTATGCCATTTGTTTTTAAGGCCATCAAATCCTTACAGCAGTATTCACCTTGCTTGGGAAAAACACTTGTGTTGCCTTATATAGTTGCAGCCTTAAAGAGGTGTTATATATTTATCTGAGAATAATGGGAATGGAAATAAATTTGGTTATAATATATATTAATGTGTTTATAGGCAGCATGACATGATTAGCTTGCAAGAACAACTCACAGAACTTAGGGAAAAAATCTGCATTTACATTTTCGTTTCACTAATAAAACCTATAATAAAGGATACAGAATAAGCAAACACATAGGTAGATACATTAAACAAAGTCTAGAAGACTCATTATATGTATAGATACATATATATATCATAAATGTGTGTATATATATGTGTGTGTGTGTGTAGGAGCACTTCTCATACCTTCAACTCCTCCTTTCCCTCTTTTCCCATTCTATGGTGATGAAACGCATGCCTGGCAGAGCGTGCCTCATTGGTTGTAACCTCGGAGCCGTGATTGGTCCGAGGATCCTATATAAGCTTCTGTACTTCCTGGATTAAATGGGATCTGCGTCTTGCGCCGGCAGAACAGTCTTACCTATCCCTGGAGTCTGGGTGGAGTGACTCCATGGACCGTCAACCCTAACCTCATCCCATAAGACGCCACTTCGTCTTCCCTGAAGACCACTTTTCATCTCCCAGGACCCCAAAGCCTTGTCCTGTGAAACCCCACTTTGTCTTTCCCGAAGACCACTTTTCATCTCTCAGGATCTCAACTTATTGAGGAGACCCACGAGGCACGACTTCAAACAATATCTGGCGCCCAAAGTGCTCTGGGGCTTTCTTGACCCCGATGGTGAGTGATTTCATGGTGGTCCCCTGTCTGTCTTGCTGGTGAAGGTAACACCAGCCTTTTTGTGATTGTCTCATGTCTGTGTCTTTGTGTGATAGTTATGTCAGGGAACCCTAATTCTAAACACTTTTGTGTTTTTCTGTCTCCTAAGACCCAAACTCCCATTCTCCTTCCTCTTCTTAAAATCCTCTTAGTCTTTTTTTTCTGTCCCCTTTGCTTTTGGCTTCTCTTTGCTAGTGTTCCCCATACTTTCGGGAGGCTTCCCCCGTTAGTTGGTTGCCCCCCACCTGCGCAGGCTGGTCCCGCCTCTCCTCGCTCCTCCCCCTTTCCCCAGAGGCCCCTGGCTACCACAGCATGGGCCCTCTGTCTCTCCGATTGGTGCTGCCCTGTGGCCGCTCTGAGGGCACTCACCCTGGTCACAAGCTGCGGTGGTCCTGCCGGCGCCACTCAGGTCATGTGCGGCAACAGCACCGGGGTGGTTCCAGTTGCCTATCTTGGTCACAAGCGCCCCAGGTGGCCCTGCCCAGCCCCGCCCTAACAGGGTGGGTCCCCCACTTTGGGATTAGGCTTGCTCTTGGACTTAAGCTAGCAAAAACTGTCTTACTGCCTTATCACGCTGCTGGAAAACCTCATGCTTCCTTAAACTTCAATCTGGTGATTTTTTGGGGGGTCTGGCAGAGAAAGGGGAGATTGCCAAGCACACTGCGCCTCACACCTCCTCTGGCCAAGGCCATACACCCTCTGCCTCCAGTGAACTGCCTAATGCCACAGGCAGCCCAAAGTCACAGCTGCCGGCCCATGCTCGGTGCTTGCTCCGCAAATGTAAAAAGAGTGCAGCCAGACAGGCTTCCGCAGAGAGCCCATACACCAATACTGTTTACCTTCACTTTACCATCTCCCGTCCCCACTCCTTCAACATGGGAAATCTACTCTCCTCGGTCCTCTCCTACTTCATGGAGGATGAAGACAACCTCCATGAGGCTGCTCCCAAAGCATGCTCCCCAAACCAATCACATAACCCTGATAGTTTGTCCTCAACTTCCTGTGAACACCTTCTTCCTGGAAATTCTCCTCCCTCTGACCCCCTTCCTATTTGCCCCAGCCTGCCTTCAACACCCCCTGCAGTTGCTCATCCTCCTCCCTACTTTGCCTCCTCTGCCTATGACCCACCCACTCTTCTCTCTCCTTTCAATCCTTTTCACCTGACTCTACCCACCACCCATGTTTATATGGTTAATCTCCAGGCCAATTCCAACATCTGCCCCTTGGTCCCCACTCCGGTCTCTGAGCTTACTCATCTACTCAAGGCCTGTCAAGACGCTGGCCCTTCCTCTCCCTTTTTTCTACAACTTCTGGAGTCCTGGTCCTCTTCTCTCCAAACTCCCTTTGATTAGTTTTCCCTTCTCAAGGCAGTTCTCTCCACTTCCCAACACCTTCAGTGGAAGGCTTCTTACCTAGAACTTGTAGAAGAACGGGGCTCATCACAATATAACCCAAGGTCTTAATTTTTACAGGGATATGCTGTCAGGGAGGGGTGACTTTACATCCCCCCAGTCTCAGGCACTTGTTGGTAATCTTATTTACTTTGAGCAAGTCAAGGACAGTGCCTAAAGGTTTTCTAAAGAAAACCCTCTCTTGATGTCCTCGATGACATCTTTTTGACAGAGTTACAAAAATTATGTGGTAATATTAACTGGATTAGGCCATTCTTGCTGTTGCCTCCACAAGTACTTGAGCCCCTCTATAATCTGCTCAAAGGTAGCAAATATCCTTCTAGAAGGCTTACAATTACTCCAGAAGCTAGAGGCACCCTGGAAGAAATTGATCAATTGGTCATATCTGCCCAGGTTCAAAGATTCAACCCTGGTGTTCCTCTGTCAGCTATAGTATTTTCCACCTTGAAGTTACCCTTAGGGATCCTTTGGCAAAGTGATGGACCTTTATTATGGTCACACCTTCCCTGGAGCTCCTGCCATAAGATCACCAGTCTCAACTCACAAATTATAGATTTAGAGGTAAGGCTCAAAGAACAGACTAGATCCATCTTTAATAAGGAACCTGACACTATAATCATACCCTCTAATCAGGAACAAATTGCCTTCCTCCTACAAACTTCTTTAGACTTCCAGGTAATGATGGAGAGATTTCCTGGGTCACTGTCTTCTCATCTCCCTCCTTCTAAACTACTGCACACCCTACAAGACCTTCCACTGACAGTGACAACTCATGCCTTTCCCTCAAGCAAACCCATTCCTATGGCCCCTTGTGTGTTCACAGATGCCAACACTCATCATCTTGGCTATGTTATAATGGGATATAATATAACAAATGATCAATTTGTCCAAAAGCTTCTGATTTTGTCCAAGTAGCTGAATTGACTGCACTTATCCTGATGCTGGAAAGATATCAAACCATTTCCCTTAACATAGTCTCTGATAGCATATATGCTGTTAAAGTCTGCTCTTCCATTGCTTATTCCACATTTAGGCCCAGAGACTGTCCTGTCGGTCAGTGTATGGCTACCCTCAAGGCTATACTAGAAGTAAGAAAAAAACCATGGTATATTATGTGCATTCACTCCCATTCTAGGTTGCCTGGCTTCCTATCAGAAGGAAATGCCTCTATTGACAAACTTGTAAGTCAGCCTAAAGTCATGATGTCCAGTCTAGAATAAGCTAGAGCCTTACACCAGAGGTTTCATCTCTCAGCAGATAGTCTTCATTGCCTATTGCCTGAAATTCCAATCCAACAATGCAAACATCTAATTCATACATGATCCTCTTGTGGCCCATTGTTACCACTGGGTCCACTCCAACCAAAGGTAGTCAACCCCCATGGGTTGACACCCAACTCTCTCTGGAAGATGGATGTCACTCATATCCCTACCTTTGGGAAATTTAAATTTGTACATGTGATAATTGACACCTATTCCTCCCTTGTGTACGCTTCTACCCTTGCAGGGGAAAAAGCAACCCATGTGATTAAGGCTCTAAAGCAAACAATGCTATTCATGGGTTTCCAGTGGTCAATCAAAACAGACAATGGCCCAGCCTATGTCTCCCTCAGATAGAAGGAATTTTTAACTTCCTGGGGAATTTTCCATACCAAAGAGATTGCCTATAACCCTCAGGGACAAGCAGTCATTGAAAGAACCAATCACACTCTAAAGGAGATGCTTCAGAAATTTGATTCTACCAAAAAGGACCCTTCTTTGAGATTGTTGGATGCTTTATTTACCCTCAACTACCTCACTTTTGACAAACAAGGCCTCAATGCAGCAATCCAACACTGGGGTCCATTTACCTGCCCTACCCCTCTTCTCTTGGTGTGATAGAAAAACCCATTGACCTTTCAATGGAAAGGCCCAGACCCTCTGCTCACACAAGGGCAAGGCTATGCTTGTGTCTTCCCCACCACAGAGTCTAAGCCCCTTTGGATCCCAGCTAGGAATATTCATCCAAGCCTCTCTTAAGAAGATAACATAACTCCCCAACTGAAGAAAGAAGCCCCTTCCGAACACAAGAAAATTCCTGCCACATGGATCACAGCCCTCAAGAACATATAAGAAGCTCGCCCACCTCACCTTCACTGGAAACGAAAGGCTTTACATCTTCAGCCGACCCTAATCCCAAACCTCTTCCCTTCCATCCCCTCTCAACCTCATTACCCTTCTCATGGAAGAGATCTTATCTCAGGGCACATGCACATAGGCTGGCTAGCCAAAGACAGGTAAGATGCTCAGAGGAGCACAACCTGTCTTAACAGTCAAAGCCTCGTTTGCCCCCCATCTCATTCTCATGGGCTGCATGGTCAATAATGGGTAAGATGTTCAGAGGAGCACAACCTAAGACAGACAACACTTGCACAACCCTCTCTCATATACAACATGTAGGAGTCTGGAAATCCAGCGGAATGATTCTCTCCTATGAAGAGATTATCACAGATCCCTCCAACAAGCTTGCTTATGGGCCATACAGGCCCCACTGACCTTTCAAACAAAAGTAAAAAGGGAGATATGTAGGAGCACTCCCCATACTTTCAACCTCTCCCTTCCCTCTTTTCCCATTCTATGGTGATGAAATGCATGCCTGGCAGAGTGGGCCTCATTGGTTGTAACCTCGGGGCCATGATTGGTCCGAGGATCTTATATAAGCTTCTGTACTTCCTGGATTAAATGAGTTCTGCATCTTGCTCAGGCAGAGAAGTCATACCTACCCCCAGAGTCTGGGTGGAGTGACTCCGCGGACCACCACCCCTAACTTCGTCCCATGAGACCTCACTTCGTCATCCCTGTAGACCCCTTTTGTCTCCCGGGACCCCAAAGCCTCATCCTGTGAGATCCCACTTTGTCTTCCCCGAAAACCCATTTTTATCTCCCAGGACCCCAACTCGTCGAGGAGACCCACAAGGCATGACTTTAAACAATATGTGTGTATCTTATTTAAAAACCATAAAATATCCACATCCTAACTCTTCAAGTTTGCCTAGAGGGAAGAAAATCTCTCATTGAATATAAAGTTATTCATTGGACATCCAGGCTCCTCCCTCTCAGCCTTGAGGTATGACACATACATATCTAATGTTAAGAAAAAATGAATAACATAAGTGGTAAAAAAAAATCTGTGGCCAATTACATGCCTCCATACATTTGAAGAAAAATGATATTTCATACGTGTAAACAAATGCTTGAAGCACACAGATGATTCTTCAGGTAATGGTTATTTTAATAAAAATTTGATTATCCTTGCGTATTTGTGAAAAGTCTGCAAGATGGTAATACCCTTGATTGATGTAGCAAAAAGTATGTGAGATTGGTTGTCATATGAAAAATCACATCCCAAGTGTTTAAATAATAGCAGGGATACAAGTTATATTGATCTTAACATAAAAATATTGATCTTATTTGTAACAAAACTACTTTGGTAATGTATTTATGGGGAGTAAAGTAATATGTAAGAAATAATTTTGGAATAAAACCAAATTCACTGGGGGTTTCTCCCTGTAACTAGCCACACCATTTAATAGTAAGCACATCTTCTATTTTGGGGTATTATATATATGTATATGAAGTTTGCATTTTAGGTCACCTTTATAAATCACTAAGAAGGTCAGGGTACTTGTTAGTCAAAACTTTTCCTTAGCTGAAGCATCAGAGGAAGGTTGAAATAAGCTCTCAGGTAGAATCATGTAGAATATTAAGTAATAGCTAACTGGTCTGGTGGAGAACAAGAATACAGAGTGGAATGAAATACGTCCACCTTGAGGATAGCATCAATGCCAAACACTGGACTCCAGCACTGGTGAGTATCTTCACATCTGTGGTTTACTTCTGTCTACGAATGCCTTTATGTCAGGAAGATATGCACCTTGGTGGATTAAGAGATATGTTAAGTGAAACTCCATAGGTCATTTTTGCTTGAGTTAAAAAGCAATCATTGCTACATACAAGTGCTTTTGAAAAACAAATGTCTTTGCTGGGACCGTCATTTCCGCTTTAATCATCAATGACAAACATGTTGTGTACCAAATGTAGATCTCACACTTCTCATTCTCTTACTTTTTATTTCTCAGATCTTTTATAAATGCTTGTGGTAAAATTGTCTGCTACATTAAACAAAGTAAGGGAAACTTGATTGGTGAACATAAATGCTGTGTCCACCAGGAGATCTTGATATAGGTACTGAAGCTAATATTCTTCTCCATAATTTGTCCATCTATGATCTTAAGTGAAAATCTTTCACCATAATCAAATTGTTTATGGTTCATCCTTTATTGCTGAGATTAATGTTGAGCCTAGGAATCCACAAATCAAAACATCTTTCTTCCAAAGAGGAATAAGCAGTGATTTACTTAACACCCATCAAAGTCACACAACATATTAAACTTTAGCAAATGCATACATATATAAGGGGAAATAAGTTCTTCAATATTTATTCATTATGTTCTTTTTACATTAAATTTTCATTTGAATACAAAAAGCAGAAAAGGGAATTTCTATTCATGTGATCACACACACACACACACACACACACACACACACACTACAGTGTAGTGAACCAAGGTGTGCTATACCACTGAGCTACATTACCAGCCCCATTTATTTTGAGATAGGGTATCACTAATTTGCTGAGGCTGGCTTTGAGTTTGTAATCCTTGTGCTTCTGCCTCCCCAGCAGTGGGGTTATAGGAGTGCACCACTGTGCATTGCCTCAAATATGTATTTACAATCAATGTTTATCAACCTTTTCTTCATAACATAATGTTTTTAAAATAATGTATTAACTCTCCCCTCCCTTTCCTGCTTTAATTGATCTAATTAGATTAAACATATTTAATTGAAATATTGATCTAATTAGATCAAATACAATATCCCCATCTTTGTTTCTGGCAAATTTTGTAGCATTAGAAAAATACATACTATTTACTTCTATAATTTTTAATATGAATATTTTTTAAGCTCTCACTCCTTATTTCTATTTCTTGATTTTATATCTGAAATAAATCTCAAAAATGTGTTCATTCATTACCATCTTTAACTGTTGCCACAATAACCAAGGCTACCAGTGCTTCTCACCTAAGGGAAATAGTCTTGTTTTGGTTCCCCATATTGATTCCACCTTTCTCTAATTCTTTCTTTTAACCGTAGTGATGGTGGTCGTTTTTAAAAAGTAAATATTTTCATATAAGAATTTCTTTCCCTTAGAGATCTTTCATTGCTAACAATTAATTATGCATGTCTTTAGTGCAGTCTACAGGTATTTGTTTGCATTTGTAACACCTGTTCATCTCTAACACAGTCTTTGAGGACAAGAGAGTGAGTTTGCCTACCTCTCTCACCTTAACTTCCACCCACATCTCCTTCATCCTCTAAGGCCATGCCCCACTGACATTACCATGGGCTAGCACCCATTTTGTTTTCCTCTATTTCAGAGTCCTTCTATATACTGTATTTTTTTGTTTTTGTTTTTTTGGTTTTTTTTTGTTTTTAAACGAGAAGCCCTGCCCCTTTGCTCTTTTCTTAGCCAGATCTTGCTTAATCTCAGATCAAGTGCCACTTAGGAAAGACATATTGTAGACTCTGGAGTAAAATTGTTTTCTCAGAGTGAGTTACCTTTTAAATTTTCACAACACCTTTACCTCTCTTTTCTAATTGCTATCTCAATTTATAAGTATGCCTTATCTGAGGGATTGTCACCTTAATATCAATTCATGAAACAAGACTCTAATCTCTGTGAGGAGAGGAATAAAACAGATTTTAGTCAGCTTTTTATTTTTTATTTTATTTTTTATTCCTATCATTTAGCAGGTTACTTGGCCCATCATAGAAAAGAAAGTAAGGACAGGGGGAAGGAAAAGAAGGAAAGGACTTGAAAGCAGTGAAATGAGCACATGAGGAAGTGGACATGGGCAGAGGCCACTGGTACCAGCTCTTGTGTCTAGTACTCTGATGATTACCTACACGTGGACATCAACTGGCAGCCCATGGCCTGCATAATGCTATTGGAACACTTCCATATCAAACTGCATCCTAAATTTGGAAGCCTTCACAGGTGTGTCATTCTGCAGAACATCATAAAATTTTGTACTGAAGCTTTAGTTAGATTTGGGGCCCCTTGATTCTTAGCATGACACTATATACAACACTCTATTGTGCAGAAACAACTTTCCCTCTCCTACAATATCAAAAATACACCTTCCCAAGGATAAGTTCCTCAGAGCAGGTTTGGCCTGCTGCAGGTTGTCATTCAAAAAGTGGTTCTTACAACCTTGTGTGTGTAGTTTGGAAACTCTCCTGATTTCCATCTTAGGGCAACACAAAGAAATCAACTTGTTTAGTCTACAGAATTCTCATGTAAAGATTTTTGTTAATTTTTGTTAATTTTCAGTTTTCCCTGCAAAACAGGGGAAGAATCCTAGGAATCAGTAGGCTCTTTTTTTCTGGAAACCATCAAAGAATTAAGAAATTATTCATCTTACTAGATAATGAAACTTCACCGTTCTCTGAAAATGAATAAGCAAACTTAAAAATGCATTAAAATGCAGTGACAGCAATGATTTCAAAAACCGAAAACCTTTAATACTGAGGCATGTATATAATTAATCTAAAAAATATGACTGATATGGACAGCTGCTCATTATCTTATGTTTTATAAAACTAATTCTGAAATGACTGATCTTTCATGCCAGTGGGATATTGATACTATTGATTGCATTTGTATACCTTTGTCAGAAACTTATGCCAATTCTGTCATTGATGGCATATTTTTAGATTGGCTATCAAGGTATTTAAAGGTACATTCTTAATAGGAAATAGACTTCTCTTAAGTTTGTTACCAAATTAACAGCTGCTGGATTGAATATCTCAATTTTGGCACTCTTTCATTTATATGAATGAAAACTACCTAAAATAATTCCACTGGGATTATTCCTTGCAAAAACTGGAGAAAGAGGAGTCATTAGAATTTACATAAAGCTTAAGAATAATATGCAGAAGCACTTGTTTAAACAAACTGCCCAAATCCAAACTTTACGGGAGTTTAATACTTCAACAAACATTTACTGAGTATTCGACTTGTACTACACAAGATGTTAGTCAATGGAAGTTTAAAATTGGAAGTCCACATTTTTGCTTTCTAAGCTCTTAAAGTTTTGTGGAGAAAGCAAAAAAAATAAACAAACCCTCTGGGCAGTGTAGGAGTTTATACAATGATATAGGTAAGCTTGGGGAGCCACAGAAGCCAGGAAAGGCCTCCAATCCACAGTGGAGTCTAGCACTCAGAAAGAGAGAAGGAGTAGGAATTCACCAATGGACAGCAAGGGGAAAAGGGTGCATTGTAACTGGGGAAATGAGTTGCAGTGTGAAGATATGAGATGGACATGCTAAGAATGTCCTGATGCACTTCTTGGTAGAGAATAGCATCTGGAGACAGGTGTGGCATGATGTGAGCATGAAAATGTTTGTCGGTCTTTCATGATCTAATACCATTCAACACAATGCCCATTCTCTCTTGTGGACTAATCCCCACTCTTCAACACCAAAAGACTGATCTGATCTTTCCAGCAGTTGTTTTCTTTAACTTTTTTTTTTTTTTTTTTTTTTTTTTTTTTTTTTTTTTTTTTTTTTTTTTTTTTTTTTAATTTAAGACAAGGCCTTGCTAAGTTGTTGAGGCTGGCTCTGAACTTATGATTCTCCTGCCTAAGCTAGGATTACAGGCATGCACCATGACATATAGCTAGAACTAACTTCTTGATTTGCTATTCCAGTTACAGTCTGAATTGCCTTTAACAGTCCCATGAATATTATTTCAGTATCCTTTGGTTTCCAGGAAAAGCTATTGGTCACTTTCTGTATACATTGCTTTCCTTCCTTCCTTCCTTCCTTGCTTCCTTCCTTCCTTCCTTCCCTTCTCTCTCTCTCTCTCTTTCTTTCTTTCTTTCTTTCTCTCTCTCTCTCTCGCTCTCCCCCACCCTCTCTTCTTTCTTTCTTTAATGGAAGTGTGGGTAAAAGAGTAAAGAAAAGACTAGAAGTGGTCTTTCTGTTACTCCTTTGGGTTTGAGTTCTTTACTCTTAAACAATGAAAACCCACTGAGCCTAATTCATTTTCAAGATAAGAATAATAGTTATTCTTAGCAGCTGTACAAAGCAGTATTCAGTAAAACTCAATGCCTTCATTGTGGAACATTGGTAAATGATTGATTTACAACTGGCTCTCAGTAGGAAAAAAAAAAAGCGCTAAACTGTAGATTCGTTATGATATCCACCGTGATGTCCCTAAATTTATAACTGGAAAGGGATTTAATGAATAAATGAAAAAATGAATTTGTGAATGATTTTGAAGTAATAAATACACCACAGCTCACAGGGGTGGGGGGATTGAAGAACTAAAACCAAATAGTTTAATTTAACCATTCTGCAAAAAATTCCAAATGCTAAGTAAATCAATATGTTCGAAGGCAAGTTTTCATTTTTAAATTGAAAATGTGGAAATCTCCTTTCCCCCTAGTGTTAAGGATGAATCCCAGAGCCACTAGCTTGCCAGGCAAAGACTCTATTACTGAGCTACATTCCCACTCCCCACATCCTACCTGAAAGGTGTACACCTCAGCTGACAAGCACAATTTGATGTCTGTGACTGTGAAGATGTGGGGATCTAGGTGCTTCCTAAGTTCCTTCTATTTTATTTTCTTCTTGATTCATTTACTGTTGCACCTTAATTATCTCAGTGAAAATGTTATCTACTCAACATTTAAATAATATGGGTAATATAGGAATCTTGGAATTGGAGTCAGGCATGGTGGCGCACGCCTGTAATCCCAGACTCTCAGAAGGCTGAGGCAGGAAGATCATGAGTTCAAAGCCAGCCTTAGCAAAGGCAAGATACTAAGAAAGCTTGTCTCTAAATAAAATATAAAATAGGGCTGAGAATATGGATCAGTGGTTGAATACCTCTGAGTTCAATCCCTGGTACACCTCCTCCCCCAAAAAAGGTGAAATTAATTTTGGTAATATGTTTATAACTTAATGTATCTGAGTTACATTTTAACATGTAATCAATATAATTTTTGTCAATATTTTACATTTTTCATTCAAATTTCAAAATCTGATATTATTACACATCATATTCCATTATGATGCAATTTTTTAAAAGATAGATAACATGTATTTAGATTTTTTTAAATTTACATTTAAAAAGTTAGACTGACATGTGAGTGGTTCCAGTCATGCTTAGAATTTTTCCCATGATCAAATGCAAACAAAGTTTTTCTTTATTATTTGCATAGCTATTGACACACTTGGTTCATCTGGCTTAAAAGAATAGATTTGACTTTGAAAGTATCTTGTACTCTAAAATTCCAGTAGGCTTTGATCTTTGATGTCACAAAGCTGGAGCAGCATTCATCGTGACAGAATTTTTTTTTTCCTTTCCATTTGAATTTATTCCTTAACGTGTGTAAAGAATTCAGAGCACCTATGCCAGGAGCTTGATTATTTAGTCTGAAAAGTGACAACATTTCTTTGTAAATTTGAAAGAACTTTGAGACAAACCATATTAATATGTAAATTGGGCAACATTTCTTGCCTGATTCATCTAAAATTGTTTTTATATTTTTAACTTTTGAATCAATTAATCTTAGATATGGTTAGAAAAGTTTCATATGCTATGGACAGTTATTTAAGGGCTTAATTGAAGATCCTTCAACTTTTGTAAAATATCTTTTTTAGTCTTTTCATCATAATTTCTTGAAATTTAACAAAAAATATATTGTATAAGCATATTTTCACCTAAAAATGGTTTTCCTTGTTTGTGCAAAAATCCTAGTCATATTTTGAAGGACAGACATATAAGCTAGTATTGTATTTTTAAAAAAATCTTTAATTTGTTTGTTCACTGTCTTCTGATTTTGAAAAAATAGTTTTAGTGATAGATTTTTTTAAGAAGTCATATCATCTATTTGCTGAAAATATCTCTTAATATTTTGTCTTTTTCAATTCTCTTCTCTTTTATTAATACTACTAACTGCTGCATCTCCAATTGATTTTTGGCTCAGGATTATTCCCCTTTAAATTTAAATATCTTCTTATGTTTAACCATGTGAGCAGAATCACAGGTTTACTTAAGCATCGTGCAAGAAATGGCACATTCGCCAAAGAGGCTCTAGAAAGTACCAAAGATATAGTATATGATGCAACATTTGAAAGAAGATGAAGTCTATGGAAACAAAAAAAGTTATGTTTAACAGAAAAATTTGCATTGCTTTAGTATAAAAACTTAATCAAATTTAAAATTCAGTTATTGCTCAGATGCATTTGCTTCCTTCCTACCTCACTTGGCTGGAGATGGCTATAATTGGGTAGCACAGATTTTTAAGATGAATCACTCTATAGCACAGCACAGATTCTAGGGGTAAAAAACATAAAACAGACACACATTGTAATTTCAAAGCAAGTTTTTAAACTTTAAAGCCATATAGAAACAACAGAACTTGCTATGTCTATGTCTTACCTTGAGAGGGACATCTTACCACCTCCGTGGATGTGTAAAGATGCTCACAATTCTACCAAATGAACTGAAATAATTCTTTCTAAAGAGTGTGCTAGTCAAATGATATCTGCTGAGACAAAGTTTGGGTGTGCCCATTTCAAATACTCTCCAGGAAAAATCTAACTTGTGTCTGTGAACATTTTCCAGGATTTGCAAATTCCCTACTACAATTTTATTTTTCTACATATTACATTATAATTAAATAATCCATTAAAAGCAATATAATACATTGAAATATTCTATTAATCATTTTTGTGATAACCTAAATACATATACAAATATATTACTGTTCAGAATATCTGAATAATCAGTAATTGCTATAAAGTTTTTGTTTTTATATTTTTATTTGTGTTTAGAATCAGGTTGTTTACAAGTATCTCTTGAAATAACCAGTAACTATTATTTGTCTTGACAAATATGCCTGGTGGTAGTGCTCTTTTAATTCAGAGCTTTGTATAGTAACCACAGTAATCTTCCTCTTAGCTACTCTAAACATTATGTACATTTACTTGACTCATAGTTATAAAACCTTCTGAAACAAGAGAGCAGGGCCATGACTTATTTAAAAGATAAACTAAGGATCAATGATAAGACCAAGTGTGTGAACAGATGTTCTTTATTCTGTTTAATGCTTAGCCTCTGGACTGCTTTACCCTTTGGGGAAAATAACCACTGTGACTGCTCATAACCTGACCTAGATCATAAAGCTTTGCAGAAAAGGTTCTCTCCTTTCATCTTTCACGCCTTCATCAAATCCTTCAATCCATGCTATAGCAAATAAAAAAAAAATTCAAATGTACCACTGACTGGCAAGTATACTTCCCAGTGACCTAAGGCTGCTGTTCAGATGTAGCTTACTGTGCCATAAATTGGATCATCACGATTTTATTCACATCAGTTCCCAATGGGACCAAAATCCACACGAAGATTGTCAAATATTTCAATTTGACATCCTGTCATACAAGATCCCTTTTCCCTCAGGCCCTAAATAGCTGTGTGCAGTGGGATCTCAAACAAGATAAAATGGTGAAGGGGAATCTTGATACACATCAAAACACTTTGCTACATGTAACAAAATGTTATTGCCCTGAAGTAGGTAAACTTATTAAAAGAGAAATATATAATACCAAGGAGTGAAAAAAAGATTTTTATAATAAGATAGCATCCTTCATCTGCAAATATCCCAGGGTGTTTTCTCAAGATGTACAATTTTGAAATTTTTTTCTCTATACTGAAATACAGGGGCATAGTGATTAATTACCCAGTAGCTGAAAAATATATTTATTTTAGAATGTGCAACCTTTTAAAATATTCCTGCTTTTTTAAGCCTCAATTTGTCCTCTACATCAAGATCTCTTTTCTACAGTCCATAGTTCCTCCTGTATGATTGCCTATAGGAAGTTTGAGTTTTCTATAACATGGCTTATCAATGTACCACCTGTTTCAAGATCCATTCTTAAGAGCAGAAACAGTCTCAGGTTGCAGAATGGGTGGATTTCTTTAAAGGCCCATGGGAAATAACATAAGAGACAGATGTGATGCTTGAATTCAATTAGAGAAATCATGATAGGCATAGAGCTCTTGGGAGCTGAAGCAAGAACTAAGGCTGATGAAGGGATATACAGAGCAGGTGTGTGGATTTCCACTCTAACGCTCCACACTTGATATGAATCCCTCATTTTTGTTGGGCCATGACTAGTTTCTCCCTATCCTGACAGATGCCTATTTTTCTACAATCCTCATTGAGTTCTGTCCTGGTTCAGTTATAATCACTATCTCCCATCATCTGCTTGAATTAGGAGATTCCTTTAACTTCTCAATTTCATAAGAAAGAAAATAACCTTGCTCCAGCTCATCTTTTTGATACAAAGCTACCATTGTTAGATCTTTGTTTATGTCATTCATTTTTATCACTCTCACCATTTCCATCTCTTTTCTTGAACCCATATATTGCAACTTGTATATCAAAAGTTTGGTCTTGTATCACTGAATTGCTTTTTACAGTGCTTTTCCAAAGCTTGTGATAAAGTTCAATCTGCTTTATGGAAGACATCAGTGCCTGGTAATCCCATCTCACTACTTCTCCAGGGTTGTCCTCACCATTCAACTGCATCAAGTCCAACTCATTTATTGTATTGTTTCATCTCCTTCCCCAAGTTCCCACTGGATTCTTGCCTTTATGTATGTGTAAGTTCTTTCCTCTACCTAACCTGCTTGCCCTGCTCTTTTTACTTGAGTAAATCTTAACCAATTCTTGAGATTTTTATTTTTTGGGTTTTTTTTTGTGATTCCCTGTCATTGCAACAATCATATTATATTTTGATCATTTATTACATTAGCCTCTTGTCCCTCCTTTAATGACCCACTGCACTTCTGAGGACAGAGTTTTTCTCCACTGCAATGCCTAGAAGGTGCTTAGCAATATAAAAACCCAGTAAGTGCTTATCGAGGAAATGAGAATAAATGTGTGTATGTCCAACCTGTCTCTGTCAAGTCTACACAAACTAGCAGCAGAGAAAATTAAACTGTTTATTTATTGCTAAAATGAATAATGTTTTTGTTTTTACCTGCATCTTAGAACTAATTCAGACTGGTTGATGTATTTTTACAACAAACTTTGATTCTCATTTCTATGAACAAACATTTATTGTCTTACTTTTATCTGCAATGCACTGTGCTATTTACATGAGGAAAAGAGTTGAAAATTACAGTTCTTTTCTTCAAAGACTTCCAAGGCTCATAGGAGAGACATATTCTAAAATAATAGCAAAGCCCACAATTACAATGTAGAAACAGATAATGCACTCATCCTGATGCATTAGCTTATACTGTGAAAACAAAGAACTGGAAAATCTCAGGGGCTCCTGTGCTCCCTGTCTACTGCAGGTCAGTAGCAATGCTGCTCTGTGTCATCGTCACTTGAGTACAAACTGATGGAGCACTTTCTATCTGGATTAAAGGATGATGGAACAATATGATGATGGCTACTCTTCATGAGACTTCTGCATGCATGTCATTAGGCGAAGAGAGGCACAGCCCTTCCTCTGAGTTAAGCAGGCTCTCTTACAAGAAGAGGCACCCCGAGGAGGGGCATCAAATATGGGTGAATTGAATTCTGTTTCCATTTGCATGAGACTTGAAGGATGAGCTGGAATAATGCAGGTGGAGAAAGAAGGAGCTATTCCAGAAAGTGCCAAGACACAGAGGCAAATCAGAGCACATTTTATTCTGGCTAACAAACAATATGTAGACAGAATTGAATAGCTTGGAGAGGCCATCTCAAGGGTTTGGGGATGATTGGAAATCATTAAATGATCCATGCTGAGAGGGCAATCAGGTACATATTTTACTAAGAATAGCTGCAACTGTTTGAAGAAGCTTTCCGTTGAAGTTGGGAGTACAAGAAAAATGGTTAGTGGTCTGCTAAGTAGCAGTTAACCAAGTCTGGTGAAAAGCATTAAGGGACAGAAGAAAGCCCTTGTTTTCTTTTACTGCTTCCATTTTACTCACTACCTCATGAATAAATCAAAGTAATTTACCTTTGATACAATTGCAAGTATTTTAGTGTATAGGCAAAATTATTCAGCTCAGACAAATTAAGACTTCAAAAAAAGGTCATCGTAACTTTTGTTTTTACAGCAAATTACTCTCATTGCCATTTCTGTGACATATGATCATTATTAATTTCCCTACATGATCATTGAGTCACAATGAAAAATGATAGACTCAAGCTTGAAAAATGATAAGGAGAGAGATGACCAATGGAATCTTAATATACTTTCCCCTGGGTTTTGGAGAGTAGGGTTAAGGAAGCGCCCTCTCCATTTATATGTTTAATAGTATTGTCTACAACAAAAGAGAGGAGCTACTTTAGAAAATAACAAAAATTTTGGAGCACCTAATCACAGAAAGTTTGAAGATTGAAAAATAAAATAAAAATTGGATTGTCATTTTGATTCTCAGGCTTTTCTCAGTATTCTAGGTTGAATGCACTCAGCATTTCCAGGTGCTTTTAGTTTTCAAAGGAAATAGAAAATGAAAGTGGTCATCAATGACATCCACAGTTTGAAAGATATGGGTTAAGGCAATTTTAAGAACATAAAAAACTACTTTAATTGCTACATTTTAATCCAGAGACTCCAGAAAGGGGAGTGCAGCCACTATATCCAAAGTAAAGTTTTGGTAAATTAGGTACTAAGCACCCAGTATATTCCCTCCTTTCCAACTTATAAACTAAAGAAAATCTATTTTAAGAAGTCCTCTATATCCCCATAGTTATCAATGTGCTTTCTAAAAGCTCTGAAATTTGCATCAGGAACCAGAGGCAATAATAGATCAAGGGTACTAGAAAGAATAGAAGTCATAATCTATTAAGTCCTTTGAAAATTTCTTTGATAAAAGCATTTATAGTATAACTGGTACAACCAAATAGAGAAGTGAAAATATTTTTATTTTTTATGTTATTAATTTTTTATTTGTTTATAATTAATTAATTTAAATGCATTTCAAGTCATAGTACATATATAGAGCTCAATTTTTCCATCTCTCTGGTTGCAAACCAAATAGAGTCACACCATTTGTGTCTTCATACATGCACCTAGGGTAGTGATGACCATCTCATTCAACCATCTTTACTACACCCATTCCCCCTTCCCTTTCCCCACCTGCCCCCTGCCCTATCCAGTGTTATTAAACTTTTAATGTCATAGCTGGTTGTGGTAGCGCAAGCCTGTAATCCCAGCACTTAGGGAGGCTAAGACAGGAGAATCCGGAGTTCAAAGCCAGCCTCAGCAAGTGCGAGGTGCTAAGCAACTCAGTGAGACCTTGTCTCTACATAAAACACAAAATAGGGCTGGGAATGTGGCTCAGTGGTCGAGTGCCCCTGAGTTCAATCTCTAGTACCAAAAAAAAATAATATGTAAGGTATGATTTTACATTTCCCCCAGAAAACTCACTAATTATTCTACTCAATTTATAGATTCTTACTCTGTTAATTTAAAATGTCATTTTAATATATTTCTTTTTGCCTTTTTTTTTGATCAGCTTCTTTTTATCTTCGTGGAAAGTTCAGAGCACTTTGATGAGTATAGCTTTATGGCGACATTAATATGAAGTAAAACATTTCCAGATATTTACTATTTGCAAGAACAAAGCAGTGACTATTCTTGTCTTCCAAGACTCTTATCTTCAAGTGACAGAAACTCACCTCTTATACCTATGTTAAAGAAAATTATTGTTTTCAATAATTCAAGGAGTTGGAGCACACAGTTGGTAAATGGTGGAGAGAGATCATGAAGTCAGAACTCATGATTTAGTGCTCAAAATGATTATAATTGCAAATTTCCTCCAATGGGAACTATGTGAAGAAATTTCTCAGCATATTTTCCCATGAGATTTTTTTTATAATATCAGACATTATCATAACCATTTCGAGAACTTTTGCATACATTTATGAAATGACCATAACCTGCTCTGACAAAGTCTTTCTTGGACTAAGTACAGAGAGTTGATAATAGGATGTATTTTGGACTAGAGATGTGTTTGATGTTTTTCTTATGGTTTGAATTGTGCTCTCTTTCCTCAGAGTTCTTCCTTCTCAGAAAATCCCCCTCACTAAAAACGAAAAAAAAAAAAAAAAAAGATAAATTGTGTTCCCAACACCTAGTACTTCAGAACATGTTTTTGGGAATAAGATCCTTGCAAATGTAATTAGTTAAAATAAGGTCATTCAGAAATAAGGTGGGGCCATAATTAATACAACTGGTGTCTCAGATGACCATTTTATGTATGGATTTGACTGGGCCACCAGGTGCCTAGATAAATATTATATTTGGATATTTCTGTGTGGATGTTTCTGGAGGAGATTAGCCTATGTATGATTAGCTGGACCCAGTAGAACAGATAGTCCCATTTAATGTGCATGGATTCCTCCAAATCTGTTGAAGACCTGAACAGAACAAAAGATAAGGAAGGAATTTGTTCCTTTTCTCCTTCACTGTTGAACTGAGACATTTCACCTTCTTCTGACCTAGGAGACAGATTGGTAACATTGGCTCCCTGGTTCTCAGGTTTTCTGGCTCCCCTGATTCTTAAGCTTTCCGAGTCTGACTAAATTAAACCACCAGTTTCCTTGGGTCTCTAGCTTGCAGACAGTAGATTGTGGGAATTCCAAGTCTCCATAAATGCCTGGCCAATTTTTCAGAACAAATCTGTTTCTTTATATCTCTACCTCTCTATCTATCCTATTGATTTATGTTTTTGAAGACCCTTGACTAATATAGTATCCTTTTTTAAAAAGGGACAATTGGGTACATTCAAACATACATGTGAGTTATGCTGTCAAAGAGCACAGAATTTCCAGAAGCAAGGAAGAGGCTTGGAATAACTCTTCCTCTGTAACAAACCCTCAGAAGCCAAACCTGCAGACATCCTTATCTTGGATTTCTAGTCTCCAGTACTATCAGATAATGCATTTCTGTTGTTTAAACTGCTCACTTTATGGTATTTTGTTGTAGTTCAAATAGAAATCTAATATACTTTGTCATCTGAGTTATTTGAAGAGAATTCCCATCTACCTGTGACTGCAGCCAGTTCTTAAATATTTGCAATCAACTCATATTTAATTTTGGCAGTTTTTTATTTTAAATTAATAATTTTAGATTTATAGAAACTTACAAAACATTGCAAAGATTTCCCTTGTATCTTTTCTCCTGCTTCTTTATCTGCTGAACCACAACAAAATTATCAAAACCAGGAAATTAACATCAACAAAATACTACTAATTATTCTGTAGTTATTAAAACTTTTTAATTTCTCCACTAATGAACTTCTCTGGTCCAGAGTCCCTAAAGATCTTCTATTCTATGTAAATTTCATAGAAATTTATTTATCTTCTATTCTATTATTTATTTATTTATTATTTATCTTCTATTTTATGTAAATTTCTTTAGTTTTCTTCAATCTGGTGCAGTTCCTTGGTCTTTCCTTTTCTTTCACGACCTTGAGAATCTGAAAGCGTCCAAGTCATTTATTTTGTAGAATACCCCTCCAACTCGTTTTGTCTCATGTTTGTGATAAAATTGAAATTATAATTTTTGGCAAGAATATTACAGACATGATACTGTACCATTCTTTGTGGTTCATTTTAGGGGACAGAAGATGTAGCTATGTGTTATTCATGGGAATATTAGCTATGGTTTTTGGCTAACATGATGTCTGGCACATTTGCCCACCATAAAATTACTATTCTTTTCCCAGCTTTATTAACATAAGCATCATGTTAAAGATAACCTAAAATCATGCAAATATCTTTTTTCTTTTTTTTAACTTAAAAAATACAATAAAGGAATTTATATAACTTTAAAGAAGGCTTTCTCATTTTTTTTATACTTGCAAAGTACCCCATTTTATAGATGTGACATAGTTCATTCTGTTACTCCCTTATGTATTAACATGTGGGTTGTTTCTAATACTTTGCAATTAAAGAAAATCTTCTGCATATGTACTTCTGGATTTTTGGTAGGTATCTGGAGGGAATAGTGTCAGAAGTGGTATTTCTGATTAGACAGTAAGTGAATTTGCAGTTTTGTTAGATATTGTGAAATTCACCACCAGAAAGATTGTACCAGTTTACATCCCCACCTGTTGTGTATGCAAGTGTCTATTTCTTCACAGCCTCTCCAACAGCATTTGATAGGCAATTCAGAGTCAAGTGGAGTTCTTAAAGTAAAAAAAATTGCAAGGAAGATTAAAGAGAGTTCAGGGTCTAGGGATGGGTGCCTGCATGGGGAAATGTTTGTAGGAAAGCAAGACAACAAAACTGACAGAAATTAGCTATAATAACCTCTTATGTATTTCCTTCAAACTCCCAAATTTATGGAAATAGCCCCCAATTTTGTCTTTATAATTGCTAATGACTACCAAAGGTACATGTGTTAAAGAATTAGTTCCCAGTTTGGCCCCAGTTTGAGGTGGTGGAAACTTTATGAGATGAAGCCTACTGGGAGGTTAGAGGTCGCTGGTGTACCCTGGAAGTGGATTGGGGGGCTCACCCTTTGTTTCCTGGCCACTTCAAGGTGAGAAACTTCTTTTGCCTTGTGTGTCCATCATGATCCACTGCCTTGCCACAGGCCAAATGAGCAAAGATTGAAACTTCTAAAAGGGCAGCCAAAATCAACTCTTAGTTTGAGTTTGTGATTGCAAGTATTTGTTACTGAAAAGGAAAGTTGATTATCACAACAACTTATCTCTTGATTTTTAGATCTATGCTCGCTACCACCTCCACTCCACCTTGCCATGTAAGAATGTTGGTCTGTATCACAGAAGCACTTAATTTGAAAAATCTCTTACTTCCCATTCACAAAGAAGAGCCAATCAGTTCTGGTCCTGTAGTTGGACACATAATTGAAGCATCACACCTGAGAATGCCGTAATGTCTAGGCCTCAGTGATGGTTTCAAAAATATCATGGTTTTCAAATGGAGCCAATCAGCATTAATTCTTGACTTTTTTTAGCAGGTTTCCAGGGAAAGGTTCTCTCTTACTTCACTATTAAGGTAACAGTGAGGATGTCTAGAACTGAAAATGCCTCACTTTAGCATGAGGTAAATTCAAAGAAAGTAGAGTAAGCAAACATCATCCTAAAAGGTGGATAAATATTTAGATTATAAACACTATCCTAAAAGGTGGGTAAATATTTAGATGAAGCTGTGCTTATGATGGTCCACCCTGGACCTCTATTTATAAAATGTAATAATTCCTAATAACAGATCGAATTAGATTTCTTTCACTTGTATCCCCAAGAATCAAATTAATAGAGTATTCTTTCAGAAATTATCTTGACTGTAGGATGGCTTTTAAGTCATGCGAGAATAATATATGTGAAAACATAATATTTCCTTGAAATAATGGTGCTTGTTCAATTTGTTCATTAGGTTTCAAAAGATAAGGGAATGCCCCTGAAATAGATGAACAGATTCTTATCCTTGAGCTATGTAATGAATGAAAAGCATCATAGCTGTCAAGGGATCCTAAAGCAACCATGTGGGACTGACAAATGATTTTTCCAGTGAAACAGCATTGAGACATATTGGAGTTTGTCAAAACATTTCAGAGAAGACCTTGTTAGGTTTTAATGTATTTCCTAGAGTAAATACTACTGTTAGTATCACATTTGTCAAAACTCTATTGATAGAATGGGCTGTTAACACTCCTTTCTTTTAAAGTGCACTTGCATTTTAATAAATTCTGTTTCTTATAAAATTTTTCTTACTCTCTGAAACTGAATCATCTTTTCATAGCTCCACATTAAGGCAGTTTTCATGCCCAGCAACTTTTGGACTTATTTTTCTATAATTGGTTGAATTGTCCCCTCTGCCCTCTGCATCCTGAGTTCTAGCTCATTTTCATCCTACCCTTTCTTATGTTGTCCCTTTTGCACTTTGAGTCATTTTTTCTCTGTGTAACAATCTGATTCCCTAACAAATTCTTAGCATGGGCTGTATCCACTGGTTGTTAATTGTCGGGATTTAAAGATTGAGCAACTGTTTTGAGAGATTGATAAGCAAATGATAACAAATTCCAGTACAGGAAGTTTTGTGAGATAGGGCTATTACAACTCTCTGTGGAAATACTGTGGAAGAGCAGAGCAATTCTGCCTAAAAGAGGTGGCATGTCTTGGGAAAGACTTCATGTCTAACATGATACCTAAGCTGACGTTTGATCATTGTTCACTTGATAATTTTCTTTTTGCCTGCCATATCTAGAGCTCCCATCTTTCAAAAGAAAATGGATTAAATATCATTTTTATAAATTTGTCAAACATTCTCTATGCATATATAATTCAATAACATTATTGTTTTATTGTTAGGTATATTGAAAATTCTAGTTAAAAACTTGTCTTTAGGAAGTTATAGAAATCAGATAGTTGGCATTACTATACTACAACAACTGTTACGTAGGTTTGGTAGGTCATTTATCAGGTTTGACTTCTAGAGCTCTATATCAAAATAGAAAATAATCACTCTGTTTTACTTCAATATCCAAGCCTTTATTCATTAACTTTGTGAAGAGTTAACTTAGAACTCAATTATGTGATAGCATATGATTTTGTGATTAAGCAGGTGTTAATGCTTGGACTGTGAGCTCAGTCTGTCAAAAAAGAAACTTCCTCCTACAATCAGAAATTAATGTGCTTGTATAGCAGCAATTTGTTTATGGCCTTCTCAAGCAAGGAAGACATCATTACAGGCTCCATCAACACCAGCACAACTTTGATAGAACTTTCAGCATAATTAGTTTTTAACATATTGAAGTTGATAAACAACTTTCCAAGTGTAATTATGTTCTGTATATTTGCTCATTATGCATGCTGTGGAGGGAGAATAAGAACTCAAAGATGTTTTAAAGCAAGTTCTCTGCTTCTATAAAAATATATGTTTGAGTATTTTCTTTCTCCCTTTCTCCTCGGTATGTGGAGGTGTGGTAAACAGGTATGAGCATGTTTCGCATAATTTTGAAGGAGGGGGAAGTAGAAAAGAGAGAAGTAGAGCATGACTTTTGAGAGTTAGTCACAACCTTACTTCTGTTTGCTGCTCATCTCAGACTCCAGAGACTCAGCTGCTTTCTCTTCATCTTTAGGGGATGAGATATCACTATTCATTCACTTTCTTAGTTTTTCTGCTCACTAAGACATACTCTTTAGTGGTTTATTTTTACATGGATAGTTCCATTTATATGGCTATTTGTTATTGGGTTTCTAGGATTGCAAGACTCATGAAAATTTAATACAATTTCCCCGGATCAATCATATATGCTACACTTGTCTGGACACTGACAAGTGTAAAATGGACTGACTTGTGACCTCTCTCCTATAATGTTATTTGTTTCTCAAAAGGTAAGAAATAAGAATATAAGAGATGGGAAAAACACAATATGGCTTGAAGCATTAGAAACCCATGGATAGTCACGTCTGTAGTAATGTATGCCTGGATAATGTCCTAGCAATGTCTTTGAAAGGTATTAATAGAGATGCTGTATTTTTAACTAAGTACTACAGCAATAGTGCATGATATCTAATCTAATACATAAATTTAATTTTCATTTTGGGCTTTATTATTTGTCATTTTCTCTCGTTAGCACAAGGAATTAAAATAGAAGCTGTGATATTTATAAATGTTTAACAGATTTCCCTTACAGCGTATCCAAGACCATGTTTTAAATAAACAGCTCTTTGAATGGACCCGTCACAGTCCAGGGTTAAATTTAATCTGTCTGAGGCACTAGAAGGGCAGAGAGAAGTTGTTTTGCTGATACATGACAATGTCTTTCCTGACATTTAAGAGGCTCACATCATAGCCACCCTGGGAAGAACATAACCAAATGGTTTTATCAGTTGTGTTTCTATCTTGCAATATTCCCATTATCAAACTAGAGAATGTGTTATTATCCAGCTAAGACCAGTTACAAAGTCACTTTCTATGAGGGATAAGCATAGGCACAAATAGAAACTGTTCACAGTAATTTGGTACCCACTGAATATTCCTAAGGGATATTTGCCTAGGCTTGTTTGATACCCAATGGTTTGCTATTCCTTCAAATGGGATCCAAGCACAAATGAGTATTTAGTTGAATAAAAAAGAGCAA
>PVHX01014123.1:0-51785 GCA_004024805.1 Geosciurus inauris | reverse complement strand
CCAAATCCCACACCAAGGGTGATGAATGTTACCTATCTAGTGTGCTATCAGCTGTTTTTCATTCTCTACATTTGTCAATCAATGTGGCTATACTGCTTTTAAACAGAGATAACACTAAGCATTCTTTACTCTACCCTGTTTTCATTCATTCAACACGCACCTGAAGATTTTTCATGTCAGTATCAATTAGATGCTCCTTTTTCCTTAAAATGATCATGAAGTCATTATTACAACAAAGCCTTTACTTGTGTAGATACTAGACGACTTTTAAAATATTTCCTATTTTTACAGATTCTTATCACTATTTTATACATCACAAACTGTGCTGCAATGATCCTTTTTATGTATATTATAGTCAAATCCACAAGTGCACACACTTGGCTAGGATGAAATTGCTAGGTTAAAAAGCACATATTCTTCAAATATTTCAAGTGCTAGGCTGCAAAACCATTTCTTCCAACAATGTATGAGAATTCTCACTTTTCTACATCATTGCCAAGACTGGGTTTTATAAATGTTTTAAATTTTATATGATTCTATGAACTAAGTGTAGTACTTCGTTGTGCATGGACTGTTTTTGTAACCAGAATTGTTACTCATTAAAATTATGTAGGTAAAAGAATGATGAGTGGCAACGGAAAAAAATTTGACTGAAACTTCCACTGCTTATGTTAGACATAGCTATAGATGAAAATTCACTATTATATAGAGATTCAAGTCTCCTTCAAAATTATCACAAAAAGGATATGCTAAAAAATAGTTACCCACCTACATATCATATACTTCTGTTTTTGTACTATAATTTAACTATAAAGTGAAATGTTATTAATAAAGGCCCTTGTCTTTTTTTTATTGTGGAGAAATTTTCATTACTATGAACTCATGCACAGCTGCTTCACTAATCAAGTATTACAGAAAATTTTGCTGATTCAGAGAATAATAAGGGTAAAATTGTGGATTTACTCTTTTTTGGAAGCAAATGTTATTATGAACCTTATATATGCCATTGAGCAATATAAAAGTCATACTTTCGTCTATCTTTGGTTTATTATTTAAAAATTTAATAACTTTCTCATTGATATGATATTTTATTTTATTTTTAAACAAAAAGACAATTACTTAGCTATGTGGATATCAGTCTTTTGTTAAAACTGTCATATACCATATATCTTTACACTGATGTCCACAGGCAAATAGAAAAGCAATGTTATACACAAAGAGATTATGTTTTCACTATAAACCATGATAACTTGTTAAACTGAAGGAGTTACCTAAATCTTCCCTGGAGTGAAAAGGTAAAATAATGATGATAATCATAATTATGATCATGATTACCCAATGATCAATACGAGAAGCCAGTCAGTGATAATTCAGGCAAATAAAATGAGGATTCTTAATTTAGAAACCCCAAAAGCTAGAAGGCAAATTTAGACATGTCATACAAATTAATTTTACTCTTTACACTTTTTCCTATTAAGTTTCTGAAGTGCTTTTATTACTACATTGTACATGAGTAGGTTAGTTAAGCAAAAACTACATGTAGGAGTAAGGAATAAAAAGTTCTGGTGTTCTGTTGTACAAAAATATGATGATAGATAACAATAAAGTACTAGGTATTTCAAAAGACTAGAAGAAAGGATCTTGAATGTTTTTGCCATAAATAAATGATACAGGGACTGAGGTTGTAGCTCAGTGGTAGAGCACTTGCCTAGCACGTGTGAGGCACTGGGTTTGCTCCCCAGCACCACATAAAGCTTAATAAACAAAATAAAGGTATTGTGTCCATCTACAACAGCAACAACAACAAAAGAAATGATATATGGTTTAGGAGATATATATGCTTAGCCTGATTTAAACATTACATTATGTAAGGTATATATGTATCTAAACATCACATGATAACTCATCAGTATTTACAAGTTTATGTTATATATCTCTTAAAATAAATTTGATTAAAAATGTAAGAGTTTGAAAGACATATCAGAAATTCATACATAAACAGAAGGTGGGAAGTCATGCCTGTAATCCCAGGGCCTCTGGAGGCTGAAGCAGGAGGATCACAAGTTGATAGCCAGCCTCCACAACTTAGCGAGACTCTGTCTCAAAATTTAAAAATATGAAAAGGCTGGGGATGTGCTTCAGTAGTTAAGCCCACTGGCTTCAACCCATATACAAGATTTCTTGACATATGTAAGTATTTTTAATGGAAGAAGACTAGTGCTTCTATAGCAAAATAAAAAGAGAAAGTAACTTAAAGCTAATAATGATATCTGATGTTGTGAACTCAAGTAAATTTTTATTTTTATAATTTATTATTTTATTTTGTTTTTTTTAAATATTGGATAAACTCAAAGCCTCACATGTTAGAAAACTACTCTACCACTGGGCTCCATCCCCAGTCCTTTTATTTTATTTTGAAATAAATTCTCATTAAGTTACCAAGGGTGTGTTCATATTTTTGATCCTTCTGCCTCAACCTCCCAAGTAGCTAGGATTACAAAGACGTGCCACATCACCTGACAAAATAATTGTTTTTAATAATTACAGTCAGCTATTCAGTGCTGCACAAATAACCATAGTCAAAGTACTGATTCCTCATAGGAATGAGAAACACATATCGTTCATTCTTCTATTTATTTGTTTTTTAGATATTCATTCAATGAATACGCTGGCACTTTATAATGTATTAAAAGTTACTTTAAACAATTTGTTCTAAGATCAATCTATTAAAAACTCCCTAAGCTGAAGTTTCCCTTCAACTGCCTTCCAGAGCCTGACTCTGACTTTACTTTTATAAACACTTTAACTGCCAAGAAACATCCTCGTTATCTGTACCTTCATTATTCTCTCTCTGTGTCTAGAGACCCCTAGTACAATCTGGCTCTCTTGTAGGATTTACTAATTCAAACAGATTGTCCCCACCTTTTCTCAGATCCTCCTATATGCTCAACATTCTCTTCGCATTGTTATCTAGCTACCAGACAACACGTGGAATGATCTATTCCTATTTCAGGAAACCATCTCACATGTTGGTAATTATTCCAGGGAGGTTTTTTGTTCTAAGAATTTAAATATACTTAGTGAAGCAGTAGCTTCAAAACAAAACTCAGAATTTTTGAAGAAGCAAAGTGGTACAAATAGACAAAAAGTGATGATTGAGAAGCTTAATACATCCACTGGAAAATATTCATGACTGTCATATGAACACAGATGAGCTGATCTCCACCCTTCTTTTACTTTTTCAAGTTTTCATGCTTTCTCTCTGGTTGGTTAGCTTCAAAGATCTAGGGAGTCCTAAATTCAAATACTTTACACCCTGGCTGTAACTACTTTCTGCAAATGGCCTTAAGTTCCTGATTTTGTTTTTTCACCCTTAAACACAGAATTGGTATTACTTTCATAGCTTTGGGGAGGAAAGCTTTGAGCACAATGTTGGATACAGAGGACCAAGTACCAATAATTTCAACTTCTTATACAGATTCAGAGGTCCCAGGAAACTGGAAAGAACCCAATTTCTCAGGCAAAGGAGAAAATGTTTTTTAAACACAGAAAAATATTTCCAAATTTTTTTGCTACTTTCAAAATACCTAGTAATTTGCAAGATTGATTTTTACCTGGGTAAAACTGTTTTATATTTCTTAGGGTATGTCTTTAAAGAATTACATCAGTAACTCCAGTGAATTTGGAAATAGAAGGGAGGATTCAAAATATTTACACAGAAAAAAATGTGATTTGAAAGGATTGAAATCACTTCTCACTAAATTGTCAAAATGAACATATACACACATATACTTATCTGTGAATATACACACACACATACATACGTATATGGCAGGATAATTTTATTCATTAAAATTTTAAGTTTACATTGAGGTATTTCTAACATACCTGTACATTTTTTGTTCTGTTAAATGTATCTTGTAGTGCTAGAGTCATGTTTTTGAATCTTCATTAACATGATTGAACTTATCACACCTTTCTTTTTCAAATACACTATTTTGAACTGTGATTACTCTGGCTATTTACTCTTCCTCAGCACATTTACCATTGAGTGAAAATGGTGTTATTTTACATGCAAGCTCCAACACCATTTCAGGCCCTTTGATCTTCATCAAATAGCTAATTCCCTGGGGCACAGAGGTGGTGGCAGAGTTGGCAGCATGTGACAAGGTGCTGGAAATTCTATTGAGTTCATTAGCCACTTAGTTGTCAAGGTCTTTATTTATATGCATGTTAATATTGAGGCTCTTTATATGAAAATTTAGAAATAGTATGATTCTTTGGGACAACTGTGATTTTACATCTATGTATATTTTGATGACTTTGGTTTTTATTACAATAAAAATTAAATTTTCATTTTAATATTCAATAGTCATATAAATATCAATATTACCCAGTAAGGACTTGTAGGAATGGTCACTTTGGAATTGCCTGAAAAAAATCCAGTTGAAAGAAGAAATTTTCAGTAATCTTTGTCAAATTTCTGCATTGCCCCTATGGTGAGCTAATTCTAAAATGACTTCCAATGACTCTTGCTCTTGCATAATTTCTCCCTGGGTATGGCTGGAACTTGTGATTATAGGAGATATCATTTCCATGATTATGTTATCTTATATGGCTGAAGGACACTGAAGATGTGACAGATATAGTTAAGCTTCCAAATAAGCTGACCTTAAAATAGGGAGATTCCCCAGATAGATATGACTTATCCATGTTAGCCTTCTGAATTAAAGTCTAGGAAGTCAGGAAAGCACAGAGATTCAAGGTGCAATTGTTGACCTGAAGATGGAGGGGGCCACGTGCCAAAGAATAAATGTGGGAAGCTTTTAGGAGCTGACAGCAGCCCTTGACTGGCAGCTGGCAGCTAGCAAGCAAACATAGACATTAAGCCTTCCATCAAAAGGAAGGAACCAAATTCTGCCAACAAGAATGAGCTTGGAGCTAGGTTTTCCCTAGTGCCTCTGGCCAAAAAATCAGCCCTATAACAAGATGATGTAGCTTTAACATACCTTGAAAAGTGAAACAGAACTGTGAGCTAATAAACAGGTGTTGTTTTAAGTTGCTAAGTTGGTAGTACTTTGTTACCCAGCAATAAAAATCTTCTCCTTTTCCCAATTATTCCAAATTATCTTTTTGTTTGGAATGTTAAAAAATAATCTTCTTTTCTTTAGGTATCATCAATTTTGAGAAGTACTGTTTGCTTTAATATCATCTTCAAATATTGTGACTTTGAACTAACGTGTGAAGCTTCTCTGAATGTTCACACTCTATTCTGCTTTATGTATTCAGTCTAAGTTTGAAATGTTCATTGATGCCCAGATAGGAAAAAAAATGTGTGCCATTAAAATTTCTCTCCATTAAAATCCAAATTGGAAAAATAATAAATCTATTTGGCTTGCTTAGACACATCATATTAATGCTAAATTTAATGCAGAAGATTAGCCTAGAAGCAAACAGGAATGTAATTAAAAGCAATTTAGCCAAGAAGAAATCACAAGGAAAATTGTAGGGATTAGAAAAAGAATTTCATGGAGGATGATGCTTTTGAAGATACTATTATCTTTGAAACAGGGGAGATTCCAGACAGAAGCTTCAGGAGGAAATATTTCCTAACTTATAATAGAGGTGCTCACATTTATTTTATGTAAGAGAAGAATGGCTTTTTTTTTTTTGGTTTGGTTTCAGTTGAGTTAAATTAAAGAGTTATTCCCTTTACATTAAATAACGGACAAACCTAGGCAACTTGCCAAGTGATGGTACAGGAGATAGGCCTTACTTCTGTTTTGTCAGTTAATTTTCTTCCAGTTCAACATGCTTCTATTTTGTAGAAAAAAGGGGCAGTTAAAACATTCTTCTTTATAGCTAAGTTTTGATTTAATTTAGTAGAAGAGCTACAAGGAAAACAGAACATTTGCAACTTCTTTCATCTAAGAACTTCTAAGTTAAAATTACAGCAATTGACTAATGAGGTCAAGATTTACTTTCTGCAGATACAGCCCTGAGGAAAACTGCAGCATTTTCAGGACATCCAAGAAAGCCTGAAGGATCCTCTTAATGTACAACACAAAGAAGTTGCTCAGTGTACTCCTCTAGTCATCTTGAAGTGTGCATCAGAAAACTTGCTGAAAGCAAGTCCCAATAGAAAGCGCTTCCTTGAGAAAGAGTAATACTGATTTTTAGATCTATTGCTCTGAATGTGAATATTGCATTTATTAGAAATCCATAATGCTAAAATTTATTTAAAAAATTATTGCATGTTTTACTTCTCATAGGAAAAGCCATTGGAATCAAAATTACTAAATACAATGACGGTGTAATCTCTAGTAATAAGAAAAACCACACATACATATTATATTATATATACACACACTTTTACATATATACTTTTTTCTTGGTTTTGAGTAGCATTCACCATGGAGACAACTCAGTACTTAGTATTTAAAGTGCTAACACTGGAATGACTCTCATCTAGAGGAGTTACACCTGTAAAAGGAACAAATTTGTCTCTTATACTAGCCTCTATTATTTCTTTTTCTTCCCCAATTTTTTTTTCACATTTTATTGTTGCATTATAGTTGTACACAACAATGGAATTTGTTGTTACATGTTCATGCATGCACACAATATAACAATATAATTTTGACAATGTCACTCGCAGCACTTACTCTCTTCCTCCCCAGCTCCCACCCTTAGGTCCCTTGCCTCTAGTTATCTTCCTTTGATTTCTCTGAGATCTGCCCACACTTTTCTTTTCCTTTTTTCTCTGTAGCTTCCATTATTTCCAAACCTAATACTCATTCACCATTGCATTTGTTAAATATTCATCAAATCTCAATTTAGGAAAGTGTAGAATTGAACAGGTAAAGGCCCCTCTTTTGTGTGGCTTGTTTATTTAATTATTTTCATGGAAGGCAATATCAACACAGTTTGAAGGATAAATTGGAAATTTAAGCCCAGATGTGGAATATTTATTGGTAAAGTTTCAGTAATGCATGTAAGAATGAGTTTCTTAGGTTTCTGATCTAGGTGAATTTATTGATAGAAGATGGACTTATTCAAGATTCTAGATTCAGTGTTTTTGTTTTGATAGAAACTGGTATTCAATGGTGGTGCCCCCTGAATAAAGTTAAAAGAGCAGTGATTCCTCAAAATCATCTGCTCAAATACTCCTGAACCAATCAGTATCTGGTTTTATGATGCTTTATGGTGTCTAGAAAGTGTGCATGGTTGGATAGTTGGTGGCACACATTAGGGGATGGGACCTAGAAGTTTAAGCTGAATTGGTGTCTTCCATTTTATACCAAACTCAAACCTACCCTCCTCAGTGTTTCCTTCTCCTACAAGCCTTCAAATATGTTGATTTAACTCACTTCCATCTCACCCTTATGGTTTTGAAGCAAAGCCCCCTCTTTTTGTCAACGGATAGCTGTCTTTGAAGAAATAAAGCTTGGTTTGTTAATGGTAAAGTTGTTGAATGTTCTACTTTCTCCAGTATAGTTCTTTAATCATGTTGTCCCAACCTTGTTAATAAGTTTATACACACAAATCATTTAAGAAGCTCTGATAAGTACTTGAGTGTTAGCTCCCAGATAATGATGCAGTCCTAGTTTCAATTATAAAATATGTATTGTTAATTACTTTGCCATACCATCATTAATCCACCATGAAGCATAAACGATCTAGTTTTTAAAAATCTAAATGAAGACTCCCTGAAGACATCTTTGAGTTGAATGAGTAGGTAGTTCACCCTCACTGTAGGCCTGTGCTAGGCACAATTTGACTCTCTTTTAACCCATCCTTGTGATTTTATGCAAGGTTTTTCCATTTGAACAGCCGATAGAGCAGAAAAATAGTTTGAACCTAAGTTACAGATGATTCTACATTATGGAATGAAAACATCTGGAATTGCAATTCTGTGGTATTACAACCCAAAGGACATAATGCAGGAAATAAGCAGACGTTTATGAAGTATATCTCTCCTAAACCAATTTTTCTTACATGAGAAATGGTCAATGTAATGTATAGGCTAAAGTGTGTCTAGATCCCTACCTGGAGACAGAATTTCAAAACTGAAGAAATGATGACAAAGAAAATGGCATATGTCTGGGCCATTCAAAATGTTCGTGGAGCGTGATAGCACTTGGGCTCATGTAAATATGCAAGAACATTTTGATCCTCCACAGAAAGCTTTGAATGACTGTATTCGTGCTTTCCTTGTTTTGCAATTACTAGAATTTCTCTTCTTCAGCTAACTATAATACACTAAATGGACCCAAAAAGACTGGCTATGATGGCAGAGATAGATGCCCTTTCAACTAGAATAATTCTAGCTCTACCACAGTTAACGCCCTTTACAACATTGACAATTAATTCGAAACTACTGTTATAGTTTCATTAAAAAGAAGAGTATGGTGTTAAATTTATTTGAGACCCTGTTAATGTTGGAAAGAGCTACTTTTTCTTTTTACACTGAACTAGACACTTATTCTAAATTTATAATTTCCTTATTCGTCTTGCTCCTACCAGGATTTCCATTCAATAAATTTACTAAGGTAATCCTTATCTATGCTTCAACCAAGTAACTCCACTTAATGGTGAGAAAAGTAGACATATGCCCATGAGATCCACTAGCTTACTATTCCTAGAGTTTTTAATTGAGTGCTGATCTGCACGTGCATGTGAAAAAGCTAGTTTATACAGAAAAAAATAAACATGCAAAGAAATTAGAAAACAAAACAAAACAGTGTCCAGTTGGGAATAGAGCCTATTACTAACACCCTGAGTAGAAAACTAAACTTGTGAGACATGTATTAAAGTACTAAAAATAGTCTTGTCCCAGTAGTGTGATAAATTGTCCCATAAACTGCCATGGTTGATTTAACAAAATCTAAAATATAAAGACCCAAAAGAATTGAATCATTTCCAATGAGCAACAGTATCCAGAACAATGTTCACAGTGATTTTGAGGAATAAAAAGTATATATCTAATACCCCAAAATTTAAAATATACAGTGACTGTGATCCAATAAAATGTGATTAAGCACAGAAAGATTCAAGGAAATATAACCTGTAGTGAAAACACTCCATCCATTTAAATTAGTGGGGAAATGACCTGTATGATATACTTAGTAGGAAAAAATAAAATAGTTATAAATATATTCCATATAATTAATAAGTTAGAAGAAAAATAGAACTGGTGAAGTAGAGGCATAAAAGTTATAAAAATAATAAAAAATTGTATAATTTGAATAGAGATAATAGAGATAAAAGTATCTCTGGACATTAAGGGGAAATTTGATATTGAAAAATAAAAGATCAATGAATTTGAACATATAGCAATGTAAACTGTTCAAAATAAAATGGGTGAAGAACAGGTTGATAATCTGTTCACTAAAAGAACATCAATTGAATATGTGATAATTTAAGCAGCTAAATATACATGTAATTGGATTTTTGAAGTAAGAAGAAAGGGAACATGAAAAGAAAATTTCGTAAAAATATAATGGTTAAAATTTTCCAGAGTTGATTAAAACCATAAAGCCATGGCTAAAAGAATCACAAGAAACAAAACATGTCATGATGAAACTGTTCCTAAAAGTAATTTTTAAAAAGGAAATATGAAAAGGCAGAAGAAAAAAAGATTACTTAGAGGAATAAAGATAAAAATGACAGAGATTACTTTTTGGAAATAATGCAAACCAGAAGACAGTGGATCAATAACTGTAAGGTACTGAAAGATAAGGACAGTTAAACTAGACATTCAATCAAGAAAGAATAATTTATAAATAGAAGTGAAATATTGACATTTTATAAATGTAAAATCTGAAAGCATGTAATACCAGAAGATTCAAAAACAAGGTGCATTCAAAAGAAGGACTCCAAACAGAAGTAAAATAATGCTAGGTTGAATCTGGGCTTACACAAATGAAGAACACAGAAATTTATAACTAAAATGAAGACATATTAATTATTATATATCTCTTTTAAAGAATTTACTATTTAACTATTTAAAGCAAACATAACATTTATGCATTATGGGGGTTTATAGACTGTAAGACAATAGCTCAGAGCTGAGGCAAAGAGAAAAGTATACTAGGAGTACAATGTTATATTGTTCTTTTTTGGGGGGTGAGTACCGAGGATTCAACTCAGGGGCACTCAACCACTGAGCCACTTCCCCAGCGCTGTTTTGTATTTTATTTAGAGGCAGGGTTTCACTGAGTTGCTTAGCACTTCATCATTGCTAAGGCTGGCTTTGAACTCGCGATCCTCCTGTCTCATCCTCTCTCGCCACTGGGATTATAGGGAGGCACCACAACACTGGACTTGTTTACAGTTCCCATGCTAATGTGAAGTAGAGAATGCCACTTGAAGATAGGCTGGTAAGCTGAAGATATATTCACTAATGCAAAAAGTAATCACTAAAATAACACTAATCAGATAGCCACTAGAGAAAATAAAACAAATATAAAATGTACTTGATCAAAAAAGAAACAAAGGTAGGAAATTTTTTAAAAAAGAAAGTAAAAAAGAGCAAAGATCCAAACGAATAAATAAAATTTAATAAAATAGGGTAATTTTAAAATTTCCTTAATCAATAATTATATTAAATATTAAAAATGTAAATACCATATTTAAGAGAGAGTCTGTAAAATTGTATAAAATTATAAGACTGATCTCTGTGTGATCTATAAGAAACCAACTTCAAATATGAAATGAGATAGATGCAAAGCAAAATAGTGTAGAAAAGACATACCATGCTCCCACTAATCTAAAGGAAGCTGGAGTGACAATATTAGTATCAGACAAAGTAGGTTTCTGAATTAAAGATATTACCAAACATATAAGTGATCATATAATAATGAAATACGTAAAGTATAGAGTCATATACTATTAATGATAATAAACTTGCTGTTAAAAATCCTTTCACAAGAAAACTACATGTCCAGATGGCTTCGCTGGTGAATCTATCAAATATTCAAGGAAGAAATGATGCCGAGTCTACATTAATTGTTCTATAAAATTGAAAGAATAATTCTGAGGTTGTCATTACTCATACCAGAACCAAACAAAAACATTAGAAAAAGTGAAAACTATAGACAAATAATACCCAAGAACCTACCTGTGAAAGTGTTAAAATATTTTAGTGAAAGGTGATAATAAATCATCACCAAATAAAATTTATCTCAAGAATGGTTGGCTTAGCATTCAAAACTCAATCAACTTAATTCCCCACATAATATCCTAGATTTTATTCATATAAAACACATTACCATTTTAATAGTTGCAAAGTTATTTGCAAACTTCTGCATTCAATCTGAATAAAAATTCTTAGCAAACTAGAAATAGAATAAGATTTTCTCAAAAATCTTATAAGGTAAAAAGCATATAAGGTTATCTGTAGGTAACATTACACTTAATATTGAAAATCTAAATGCTTTCTTTCTAGACCATGAACAGATAGTGTTGTCTACTCTTGGTGCTCCAACCAATTTCATAAGGAAAGAAAAATCAATAAAAGGCATTTATATTTGAAGGTAAAAAATAAAACATGAAGATGGCATGATTGTCTAAGCTGAAAATTCTCTGAAATCCAGAAAAGACTAGTAGAACTAATATTTAATTTTTGCAAGATTTTAGGATTCTGTATCAAGATGCAAAAAAATCACTAGCAATAAACAATAAGAAAATATTTTAACAATATTATTTTAGCACAATGGGATTCAAACTATGAAATATTTAGAAGTGCACAAATAAAAGAAATTGCAAATATTTAATTATGAAAATGAAAACAAAATGAGGAAAATTAAAGACTTAAATAAAAGAAGCAGCATATTATGTTCATAGACCAGAAGACTCAGTAATGATAAAGCGTCAATTCTCCAAAAAGTTAGCTATTCATTCAAATTAATCCTCATAAAACTCTTGATAATTTTTAAGATATAATTTGGCCAGCAGATTCTTAAAAAATATTGTAGAAATGCAAAAATTTATAGTGGTCAAACTACTTTGAAAAGAAAGATTAATGTTAGCTATCCTATTCTAATTTCAACATTTATTATAAATGAACAATAGAGCAGAAGAGGATGTAGTAAAAGAACCACATGTATATGATCAATTGTTTTTAAACAATTGAAAAGTCAATTAAAGGGAGGAAGAATTTTCCGTTCAACACATTATTGCAGAACAATTATACATTCATGAGCATATTAGTTTGCTGGTGCTGCTGTAAAAAGTACCATGTATTAGATGGTTTGGAACAACAGAAGTTCATTGTCTAAGTTCTAGAGGATGGAGTCTGAATCTAGGTGTCAGCAGGATTGGTTCCTGCTGAGGGCTCTCAGGAAGGCCTCTCTATTCCATCTCTTGGTGGTTGTGTGTTGTTTGTTTGCTTTATTTTTGTTTGTTTGCTTGTTTGAGTCAGCTTTTTTGCTACTGCAAGCAGAAGACCTGAAAACAATAAGGTAGAGGAGGAAATGTTTATTTGGGGCTCAGGGTTTCAGAAGTCTCAGTCCGTAGATGGCTGGTTCCATTGCTGTGGGCTAGAGGTGAGGCAGAACATTATGTGGAAGGGTGTGGAGGAGGAAAGCAGCTTAGGACTTGCCTATTAGGAAGCATAGAAAACTGTGCTTAATAGGGTCAAAATATACACCCAAAGGCACACTTCCAGTGATCCACCTCCTCCTGTTACACCCTACCTACATTGAGTTACCTACCACCCAGTGAATTCATTCAAGGGGATTATTGTATTGATTAGGTTTAGGTTCTCATCACCCAACCATTTCAAATTTTCTTACATTGTCTCACACGTGAACTTTTGAAGTACACTTCATTAAACCATAACATTTGTAGCCAGCCTTTGATATTCTTTGTCTTGTAGATACATCATCCCAATCTCTGCTTTCCTATTGTCACAGACTTCCCTGAATGCGTGTCTTTGTGTCCAAATTTCCCATTTTTATAAGGATATCCAACACATTGTATTAGTCCCCTCACACACAATGATCTCATCTTTACTCAAAATCTTCAAAGTTCTTATAAATAACTAAGATTATATTCACAGGTACCACATGTATGGGGAGGAGTGTATGATTTCAACATCTTTGTCAGGGGGACACGTTCAACCATAATGATGTACAAAAAATTAATTTTGATGTATGACTTAAACAATATACAAAATATAGACTCCAGTGGATGAGAGCTCTTAGTACAAAATTGAAAAGTATCAAATTTCTAGAGGACAAAATAAAAGAAAATACTTGTGACCTTTTGTTAAGAAAGGCTTCTTATACATAACACCAGAAACACCATCCATAGATGAAAAGAAATGGACATTGTCAAAATTAAGAACACTTCAAAACCCTACTACAAAAATGAAACAATAGTCAAAGGCCATGAAAAATTATTCTCTAGCTATATATCTAATAAAAGGTTTTTATTCAGAATAGATAAATCACTCCCAACTCAACCAGAAACCAAATAACCCAATTAAAAATGATCACATATGTAACAGACTCTACTAATGAAGAAATACTTAAAGCAAATAAGCACATAAAAGATGCTTAACATCATTACTCATAAGGGAAATGCAAATTAAAACTACCATGAGATACCGATACATACCTATTAGAATACTTAGAACTAAAGCCTAATCATTTCAAATCATGCATGTACAACATGAGAAACTGTTATACATAGCTAGAGAAAATACAAAATGATACCATCACCTTGGAAAAAAGTTTGTCAGTTTCTTAATAAATCAGGTATATGTCTATCATGTGACTCTACCTAATCCCAGGGTATTTGTCCAAGAGAAATGAAAGCAGACTGTCATACAAAGACTTGTATACAAATGTTCTTTGCAGATTCATTTGTAGGGAAAAAAAAGCTAGAAACAGCTCAAATGTCAGCCAGCATGGAAATTAATAACTTTTAGTGCATCTAATAAAATGAATACTACTACACTATAAAAAGAAATTTTGGAACACACAATAAAAATGAAAGAAACCAGGATAAAAGATGGGCCTGTTGTATGCTCTATTCATATAAAATTCTTGAAAAATCCAAACAAATCTATAATGCTAGACTAAATTAGCAGTTTGCTTGGTGACATGGGTGAGAAGGAGAAATTACAGAGAAATATGCGGAGATTATTAGAGGTGAAGGGCATGTTTATTATCTTGATTATAATGATGGTTTCAAAGTTTATACACTAAACTTATCAAACTGTGTACTTCAAACAAGTGCAGTTTATTATGTGAATTATGCTTCATTAAAAATTTCCTAAAAGGGAACAAAATGTTCAGATTCTGGAGTGGTAACTCTGTGACCTGAGGAAACTATTTAACCTCTTAGTCTCAGTTTTTCTATCCTCAATGTAAGTAATATTTAAAGCATTCAATTAGCTTAAATACATTAGTACACGCAATTTCCTTAAAACAGTGTCTACCAAATAATAAGCTCTAATAAATGTTGCTTCTATTAATAGTAACAGCAGCAGAACCTATATGCATAGTATTCAACTCCAAAAACAAGTTTTCCTTTTTCAAATTGAAGTATTCATGATATTTGTTCTATCTACCATATGATTTTTTTTTGTAGCCACTGTGATTTGGTCAAATGTTTTGCTACCACTGTAACCCAACGAGAATCCTGTATCAAATTTGAAACCCAAAAGGCTACAAATAAGTTGGTTCAGCTAATGTGCCACCAGGCAAACTGATAAAGAAGGGGTTGTAGTGTTGACTAAACCAATTATCCTTGGCAATTAAGGGAAAATAAGACAATTAATTCCAAATAAATTCAGGGATTATGAAATGAAGTAAAGGATATACTACATGGTGACATTTTCTACTATCTCGCCTGATGGTAGAAGTTGATGGAAGACTTTTGGGATATAAAATCAGCAGAATGGTCAAGGACTATATATGTACTGAAAATTTATTACATTGTTAATATCTGAAAGCAAGAAGACAAAGAAAAAGAAATAGAAATACCACTTAATGGTTGTACATTCTGTTTTTAGAAAAAAGAATTGAATTCTTACCATAGTCCTTCATTTGCAAAAATGATTATTTGTATATAAAGTATAATGCATAAAACACACACAGTAAAGTGTGCAAATCTTAAATGTGAACATTGGTGTAATTTTAAAAATTAAACACATCTATGTAACTAGCAGAAGGCCATGACATAGAATATTACCAGTATCCTAGGTGTCCCTGGGCCCTTGCCCAGTCATTGAGTGCTTCCTATTATAGATAGACAGCATTGAACTGAACCACTTTAGATTAGTTTTTCTTTCTGAACTTGAAAAACAAAGTTACAAATAATATTCATTTTGTGCCTGGATTTATTTGCTTATCTGTATGTGTAGGTATTATTTTTTGCTTCACTTCCAAGCTACTGTTCAGATTAAAACTTTATGTTTAGTTTCTGACAACTTTACAATGTCATGCCTACATGTGGTTTTCTACGAACTTATACTACTTAGAATAGGTAAAACGTTTTAAACAATGACTTGTATCTTGCATCAAATGTAGAAAGTTTTTAGCCATTATATTTTCTTCTACTGCTTTTTCACCATCTCCAGCCTCCTCAAATTTCTGCCTGATTGTCTAAATGTTAAGCATCATCCCTCTGTGACATTTGTGTCCAAAAAGAGACCTTGACTATCTTTTTAACTATTACTTTCCAACACTCATTTCTCTAATCCTGAAATCCGTATATTTTCCCCTGATTTATCCTTTAGTTCTCTAATTGTCTCTTCTGTGTTACCTCTATTACGATCATCCATCATGTGGTCAATTTCAAGGTTTTTTTTTTTTTTTATAAATCCTATTATATTCACTTGCTTTTAAATAGATTTTAATTCTTTTTGTTGAAATTCTTCACTTTTTCATATATTTCTTTGATGATGATGATAATATATTTCTTTGATGATGATAACAATGAGTTTTTCTCTAAATATGGATCAGATGATATGTTAATAGTAGGATCACCTGTTGACCTTTTAAAAAAGTGTTCCCTTCCTTATATGTTTTGATTGTGCTTTCTGGCATATGTGATCATCTATTTATTGAATTCTGGACAGTATGTATAAAATCTATAGTCTCATGAATACTGTCCCTTACTTCCTAAAGAAGCTGGCAAAAATTTTCTGTTTTGCCTTTTACTGAGTATAGCCTTTTCAAAGTTTCATCCCATGGCTGGGATTCTAACAAACTCTTTCTCCTTGGTGAACCTTTAGTTCTAATTTTTGTCTCTTCAGCATCAGGGCATAGGCTTTTTGTTTGTTTTTAAAGAATATCTGTTTATTCTTTTTGCCATTTTAACCCCTTGTCAGCTGCTTTCTGCTTTTCTTCAGTGTCTCACTCTGCACATTTGCAATTTAGGAGTCAGCGATTGCCTCCGGGGAAAACTGATAGGAGAATATTGAGCTCACTTCAATGTATTTAACTTTTAAGATCTTAGCTTTTTCAAGTCCTTGCAACTTTACTTTTCCACTGATGCTTTTGATCTGTTCTTTTAGGCATTTATCTAACGTTCTCTGTAGAAATCTTGTTTAAACCAGTTACTTTCGACAGACTTCGGTGGGTGTAATATACGCATGTATATATTTTAAGCAATTACCGTATTTTCTACATGTCTTCCCAAATACACTTCACCGAATATGTAGTGCATGATGATGTTATAGCTTAACTATACCATTCAGTCTACAGTCTAAATTAGTGCTGTCTAATATAAATATTATGTGAACCACATACATAATTTTAAAATTTCAAGTACTCACTAAATAAGTAAAAAGTAACAGATAAAATTATATTTAATAATATTTTATTTACCTAAAATTAAATATATTTAAAATGTTACCATTTTAACATAACATGTCTTCAAAGTATAATATATATTTTAACCTACAGCTCATCTCAATTCATAGCCCAATTTCCAGTGCTTGAAAGCCAGACTTATGTGACTTGTGGCTATCACATTGCATTATGCACATCTAGAAGTTACAGAGTGTTTGAAGGAACTGAAGACAAATGTACACTATATGGTGATACTGACTTCAATTGTCTCTATTTGGGGAACAAATGGTTGTATATCTAGTTTTACAAGGAATATTTCATCTTGTTAGGTGAAAAAAGCTTGCACACAACAACTTACTAATGGCTCAGCCTGAATTACCTTATCCTATTCAGAGAAACAACCCAACTTTTATGATTCAATGAAAAGTAGGATTCAGCTTTCCTGGACCAAATCCCAAAGTATGAAATGCTCTCTTTGTGAATCCTCAAAGGTAGAAGTCAGACTTGTAACTCAGGCTGGACCAATCGTATGTCTTCTCACCACTCAATACATTAAATTCAGAAATATTCTAAAAATATTCCCAGAATGTTTCAAGATATTATTAGAAGTAGACTTGACTGAGACAAAAGGGAGGCTTGGGGTAACCTTGTGTGTGCAGTGTCATTCTAATCAGAGGATCTCTGGGTTGTAAATGCCACAGAAATTGCTATTTCCTTGACTTTGTTCTTGCAAATGTTTGAGGCTTTTCTGTGAATCTTTGACTTCCAGGGGTTTTGTGGACCCATGATTTCCATTCTTAGTACAACAGAATTGCTATGTGCATAAGTTTAGGAGCCAAATGAGTTTGAATCTTGGCTTTCCTACTCACTAGCAACCAGGATTGAGACAATTTTTTATACTGTTCTCCTCTTAGTTTCTTCATCTATAAGTAACAACAACAATAATATCTACTTCTTGGGCTGTTAGGATATTTCAGTGAAATAAGCCATACATTGTAAGCATTCTTATTATATGCCCTAATTGTGTACAGAACAGTCAGCTCAGGATAACTCAGCTCTTCTTATTTTAAAAAAATCATTTATGGAAGATTTACAGTATCCCAGATTTTTCCCTGCATTTTAATTGGTGCATTATAGTTGTACATACTAATGGTGTACATTGTAATGTATTCAAAGCCAAGTTTTTTAATGTTTCTCATATTTTTTTCCATTTAAAACTATCTTAGGATTGAGGGTGTTACTCAATGGTAGCTCCTTGACCTAGCAAATGCGTGGCCCTCAGTTTGATCTTCAGCATTGCACACACACAACAAAAGTGTGTAAGTTATCTTAACAAATGAGAGTTGTTCTGCATTCCTATAGTTTGGAGAAGGAGCTATGTATAGCCAGACAAACCTCTACAAGTCTAAAATATCCTTATAGTCTCCGGATGTATCTTGTATTTTGTTCCAGATACATATGCTTGAAATGTCTTTCAAATTATTTACATTAAGTAATGCACCCTGTTTAATGTTAGTTTTCAGTGTACAGGCACATAGCCCACTACCCCAGTCTAAGGAATATAGAGACATCGATGCAACAATGTTAACAATAAAGCTCTGACATTGGTGTTACTATTTCCATTTCGAAGATTAAAAAATGATTCAGAGAAGTTATGTAACTTGTCTACAATTTCACAGCTGGTATGTGCCCAGATATATGTTATGCTTTGATTATGAGTTGTATTTTTTTTAGATGAGGGTTATAATGCTATATGAGATATGAGATGGCCCTTAATTACTTGGCATACAGTTCTTAAAAGGCCTCTGCCTTTACTGGAACATCTTTTTTTGTTGTTGTTAAATCAGAGAATCCTTGAGATTTTTGTATGGAAAGCCAAGCCTCAGAGAATGCATGTCTCATAAATTCATTACATTTCACTGACGTCACCACTTTCTTAATCCCTCTTTCATCTTCCCCATTTTTTCCATTCTTTTCTCAAGTCTTTGATCATAAATATTTTGATAACTGTAAACAGCCCATTATTTAAATAGCTTTCATCTAAAAGAATTCTGGAAATGTGCTTTAGGCAAATTTTTAAGAGGAGAATCGTGATTCATCTTTTGAGAGAATAACTTCTAAATTCTCATCCTTGCTGTACCAGCCAAGACAAATAAGATCACGTTGAATATAAGGCTCTTGCTTTTCCTAATGCCATCCTTGGGCTTCTCCAGAGACAGAACTTATCTAAAGATGTTGATAACTGCATAGAGTGGACTAAACTCTTCCAGAAATTCAAATCAAAGATTATATATCCAAGTGTCTGCATCTTTTAATCCACTGTGATTGAACTTTTCTTTGTCAAATGTTCTACAAACTAGCAGAGGCATTGAAGCAGTAATGGGACTTCAGTGGCCAAGACAGACTCCCTCTGATAACACTTTGACTTCTAACCATGACCTTGTTTGAATTCTCTTCTGCCCTCTCTAAGTTATCCTAGGAAGCTTATTTCCCTTCTATTTAGATAGCACACTTTGCCATTTATTTTTTTTTAAATGACTCATCTTAAACACAAAGTATTAACTCCTTTATCTTTCTCATTAATGAAAATCATCTCTATGCTGAAGAAACAATAGTCAGCCAATGTTTTCCACCTGCAGTGGACTTTTCATAATGAGCTTATCATGAAACATAAATTGCCAGACTGATTATTGTAAGGTCATATTTATTAGAAAAAAAAATAAAAGCAAAACGTACACCTCATATCTTTCAGGAAGCACAGATAACCTTCCCTTTATATTTCCTGTGATGTTATTCTAGGTAGAGTCTAATAGTGGATGATTCATAATGATGAAGAAAAAGTTTTACCAAGTAACAGTTAAATCATTTAAATCTCATCCATCCATCATTTAAGACTCATGGCAACCATGTTTAAGAAAGTTTTTCTTTGCTTTCTGGATCAGTTTGAAAATCTCCATGTATAATTCAAGAGAAATAAATAGGAGAAGTAAAGGACAAAGTAACATGGGGATAGTGATCAAATGTATCTTCTCTATTTTTTAATTGTAGGGTGCATTATAGTTTTATATAATAAAGGGATTCTTTGTGATATGTTCATACATGCATAAATCACAATTTGGTCTGTTTTATTTCTTTTTGTACTGCCTTTCTCCCCAGGTCTTCTGCCTCTAGTCTACTGGTCTCTCTTCAATTTTCAATTAGATCCCTTTTCTTTCCATTTTCTCCTCTAGCTTATACATATGAGAGAAAACATAGGATCCTTGACTTTCTGATTCTGATTAATCTCACTCACTTAGTTTAATGTTCTTCAGTTCCATCAATTTTTTATGCAAATCACATAACTTCACTCTTCTTTATGGTTGAATAAAACACCATTGTGTATATACACCACATTTTCTTTATCTAGTCATTTGTTGATGAATACCTGGGTTAGTTTCATAATTTGACTATTGTGAATTGTGCTACTAAAACATGGATGTGCATATCTCGCTACAATATGATCAGCTGAAAATTTTCTAACATAATGGCTAATCTTATAGGTGAGAGCCACATGCTTCTAATTAACAGAGCTCATGGAAAAGAGAAAATATTTACTTGAGCATTTTGATACTTGAGCTTTCTAATGCTAATCTTAAAATATATTATCAACAGAAGAAAATATCTATACAATGAATGAATAATTTCCTCTTCTGTTGACCAAATGTCTTCCTAGAACCCTGACTACTATAATGAGCTGCAAGCTGGATATCTGAACTTGGACACTGTAAAACTCAAAAGTAAATTAATCCTCTCATTCTAAACATCTGTCCTCTATTTTGCTTATATTCTCTATCTCATGAAAAGATGCCATGACTTGTGCAGTCACTTAAGCTTGACTTCAACCTTTCTCACGACTTGTGCAGTCATTTAAGCTTGACTTCAACTCTTCTATCATCATTGTGTCTCACACATAATTAAGCAACAAGTTTTATGGCTTTAGCACTATAAAGAAGTCTGTAATCCAACCACCTTTCTGTGTATCAAATGAATGCTTTAGCACAGATACCTCACATAGATCCTGAAACACATCCTTAGCAAGGCTCTGTATCTTCAATTTTTCTTCTACTTCTCCTCCAAACCATTGTCTACACCATGGAGTGATAATTTAGTTATACAGATCCCAGTTTGGAATCCAGCAATTGGTCCCTGTTGGCCTTCCAGATATAGAGGTGGCCACATCATAGGGTTTAGAGACTTTTTAAAGTCTTTTTAAAATGGTCTTCAAATGTTATCGGGATATGACATTCTGAATATTCTCCATTCATTCTCAAAGAAGTAGAATTATATTCTCTGTGTTCTGATGTTGCAGCCCTGTGGAAGAACTGCTTTGTACATAAATTACTGGAGGAAGGCATAATGGATAACAGATTCTATAAATAAGCATGCATTCCCTGACCTCTACAGTACATATGTGTTCCAGGTAAATGAATAGAGGTAGAAATAATGGGCAATTGATTCTATATAAGGAATACATTCCTCACATATACTATACCTACATATCCCATGCAAATTCCTTATCTCATTTTCCTCCTTATTATCATCCTGTTTGTTTGAAATATAACTGACTATGGCTGAAATGTTTTAGTAGAACAACTTAATGTCAATGACTAAACCTATTAACAAGAACTCAGCTGATTTTTTCCTTGCCTTTTTAAAGAAATTATTTACAATTTACTTTCTTTTTTATTATTGGCTGTTTGTAAGAATTATAGTAGTACAGTTTTAGCTTTTATGACCCTCATGTCAGGTATGTTCCTTATATAGGAAAACAAATGAGGGCTATTTAACTTAAACTGAATTTACAGAGAACTTTGAATTTCTCTGAATTAAACAGAAATAAATAGTTCCAAGGAGATTAAGAAAATGGGTAAGTATAGGTTTTTCCAGTATGTGTTTATTTGGGGTCCATTTTACTCTTACTTCATTAACTTGTGTATGTGGGTACAGTTATAACACCTTTTCTGTTATTTTCTTTCCACATGTGCTTGTATATTTCTTCTTCCTCATCTTTCTTATCACCTTTTTTTTTTGCATTGAGATTGTCCAAGAAGCTAACTAGAAATTGTCAGTCTAGTGCCTGATTATATCCTAAACAATCAGTGTATGTATAACACCAATATCAGCTGTTTGTATTCATTCAAGCTTTACTTAAATTTGCTACAATCCAACTTTCTAAATAATTAATCTGAGGTTTGTAACAACATTCCAATGGCTGACATTCTCATTGTTGTATCTGTTGTTTAAGTCCTCACTGAACTCTTATTCCTAAGAATGTCTCATCTCTTATATTTATTCATCACTATCTGCACTGTGCTACTCTACACTTGGATTATCCATCAGTAATTTCTCCAAAATGCTATTGTTATAGTTTGGATATATGGTGTCTCCCAAAAACTCACATGTGAGATGATGCAGGAAAGCTTAGAAGTGAAATGATTGGGTTACAAGAGCCTGAATATACTGATTAAACCCTTAATCCACTTCTTAATCCACTGATAGAGATTAACTGGGTGGTAACTGTAGGCAGGTAGAATGTGGCTGGAGTAGGTAGGTCACTGGGGATGTGCCCTTCTAGTTTATATTTTGTCCTTGGTGAGCAGAACTGTCTCTGCTTCTTTGTGCCACATCCTGAGCTGCTTTCCTCCACAACACTTTTCCTCTACAACACTTTTCCTCTATGATGTTCTGCCTCCCTTCCAGTCCAGAATGATGGAGTCAGCTGTCTATGCACTGAGACCTCTGAAAGTGTGAGCCAAATAAACTTTTCATCTTCTTCATTGTTCTTGTAATTTCTTTTAGTCACAGAGACTTTAGTCACTAAAATAGTCATCCACACAAATTATTCATAAGTGAGGCAGATTTTACCAAGAAGTGTCCAGAGTTTCATTAATTCCCAAACTGTTTAATACTATGTATTAGATGGCCCTGTTACTCAGAGTATTATGGCCACTTGGTTCCTTCACATATATTCATGTAATTTTCACAAATACCTGTTACTTCCAAACCCAAATCACTTGTCCCCGAATCAAGTTGTCATATATTTTTACTTTTTCCTTCAGAGAAACCTCTTTTTTCATTTTCTTCAGCATATTCATTCAGTGCTATAAATAAATTAGATAATCTTCTAAAGATGGACAATTGAATAGGAAAGAAAGTAAAGGTAATAGGTGCTCAGCCCAATGAAGACAAGTCAAAATGTTGGCTAACTATACCTGTATCTTATTTGTGTGGTTAATAATTATGATGTTTCTTTTTTAACTTGGTGTCCCAGTGCATGTTCCCTGTATTGTGTTCACAGTTGAAATCCAAAAGGCTTGGAAACACTTTGGTCAAAATATTAACAAATATATTTTGATTGTGAATCCACTGTAGACAAAACCCTATAAAGGATCCATGGAAGAGATGCCTAGGAGCATGTAAACCTCTCCACTCTTGTGCATAAAACTATTGTGCAAAGGAAAATGAGGGCAAAAGTGAAAATGTCTGCAAGTTCTGCTTCCTTGTATACACACACTTATATGAGTCAAATACACATATGCAAGAATTTTAAAGGCCACACAAGAGAGGAATCAGATTAAATATAGGGGAAGACCAATTCAGATCTCAGTATATTTTTCAGCCCAGACCCTAAAAGCCAGGAGATCATGGAACAACATATACCAAGCTCTGAAAGAAAATAAATGCCAACCAAGAATCTTATATCCAGTAAAATTAAGCTTCAGCTTTGATGAGGAGATAAAAACCTTCCATGATAAACAAAAGTTAAAAAAAATTACAGCAAAACAGCCTGCACTACACAGCATTCTTGGCAAAATATTCCATGAGGAGAAAATGATAATCAACAATAAAAATATACAAAGAGAAGAACTACACTTAAAAAAAAAAAAAGCTAATCAAAGGAAAAACCAAGTCAAGGTAAAAGCCAAAAATCTACCAAAGTGACCGGGATTATAAATCATATTTCAATATTAATCCTGAATGTGAATGGCCCAAATTCATCAATTAAAAGACACAGATTGACAGACTGAATTTAAAAAAAAAAGACCCAACAATATGCTGCCTTCAAGAGACTCATCTCACAGGAAAAGACATCCACAGACTGAAAGTGAAAGGGTAGGAAAAAAACATAACACTCACATGGACCATGTAAACAAGCAGGAGTTTCTGTTCTTACATCAGATAAAGTGGACTTTAAACCAAAGTTAGTGAAAAGAGATAAAGAAGGACATTTCATATTTCTTAAGGGAATTATACATCAACAAGATGTAACAATCATACATATCTATGCCCCAAACAATGGGGCATCTATATATATCAAACAAATCCTTCTCAACTACAAGAATCAAATAGGCCACAACACAATAACACTTGGTGACTTTAACACAGCTCTCCCACTACTGGATAGATTTTTCAAACAAAAACTAAACAAAGAAACCATAGAACTCAATAAAACAACCAATAATTTAGACCTAACAGACATATATAGAGTATTCCATCCATCAACAAGTAAATACACTTTTTTCTCAGCAGCACATGTATCCTTTTCCAAAATAGATCATATGTTATGCTACAAAGCCAGTCTTAGAAAATACAAGAAAATAGAGATGCTACCCTGCATCCTATCTGACAATAATGGAATAAAATTAGAAATCAATGACAGATTAAAAAATAGAAACTACTCCAACACCTGGAAACTAAATAATGCACTATTGAATGATGCATGGATAACAGAAAACATCAGGGAAGAAATTAAAAAAAATTCTTAGAGGTAAATGAAAACTCCTATACAACATATCAAAATCTCTAGGACACCATGAAGGCAGTGCTAAGAGGAAAGTTCATTGCATTAAACTTATTCATTAAAAGAAGAAAAAGCCAAAAAATAAATGACTTGACTCTAAATCTGAAAGCCCTAGAAAATGAAGAACAAACCAACACCAAAATAAGTAGAAGACAGGAAATAATTAAAATCAGGGCTGAAATCAATGAAATTGAAACAAAAGAAACAATACAAAAAATTGACAAAACAAAAAGCTGGTTCTCTGAAAAAATAAACAAAATTGACAAACCCTTAACCACCCTAATGAAAAGGAGAGAGAAAACCCAAATTACTAAAATTCATGATGAAAAAGGAAATATCACAACAGTCACTACTGAAATACAGAGGATAATTAGAAACTATTTTGAAAATTTATACTCTAGTAAAACAGAAAACCCTCAAGACACTGACAAATTTCTAGAGGCATGTGACCTACCCAAACTGAACCAAGAAGTTATACACAACTTAATCAGATCCATTTCAAGCAAAGAAATAGAAAATGCCATCAAAAGCCTGCCAACTAAGAAAAGCCCAGGAACAGATGGATTCTTAGCCAAGTTCTACAAGACCTACAAAGATGAATTAATATCAATATTCCTCAAACTAAAAGGAGGGAACCCTTCCAAACTCATTCTATGAAGCAAGTTTCACCCTGATACCAAAACCAGACAGACACATCAAAGAAAGAAAATTTCAGACCAATATCCCTGATGAACATAGATGCAAAAATTCTCAAAATTCTGACAAATTGCATACAAAAATGTATTTAAAAAGATAGTGCACCATAATCAAGTGGGATTCATTCCAGGGATACAAGTTTGGTTCAACATAGGGAAATCAATGAACATAATCCATCACATCAATGGACTTAAAGATAAGAATCATATGATTTTATCAATTGATGCAGAGAAAGCATTTAACAAAATACAGCATCCTTTTATGTTCAAAACACTAGAAAAACTAGGGACACTAGGAAAATACCTCAACTTTGTAAAAGCTATATATGCTAAAACCAAAGCCAATATCATCCTAAATGGAGGAAAATTGAAAGCATTCCCTCTAAAAATAGGAACAAGACAGGGATGCCCTCTTTCACCACTGCTATTCAACATAGTCCTTGAAACATTAGCCACAGCAATTAGACAGATGAAAGAAATTAAAGGGATATGAATAGGAAAAGAAGAACTCAAACTATCATTATTTTCTGATGCCATGATTCTATACTTAGAGATCCAAAAAATTCCACCAGAAAACTTCTAGAATTAATAAATGAATTCATCAAAGTAGCAGAATATAAAATCAACACCCATAAATCAATTGCATTTCTATACATCAGTGATAAACCCTCTGAAAGAGAATTAGGAAAACTACTCCATTCACAATAGCCTCAAAAAAAAAAAAAAAAAACTAAAATATTTAGTAATCAATTTAACAAAGGAGGTGAAAGACCTCTCAATGAAAACTACAGGACACTAAAGAAATAAATTGTACAAGACCTTAGAAGATGGAGAAATATCCCATGCTCTTGGATAGGCAGAATCAATTTTGTCAAAATGGCCATACTACAAAAAGTGCTATATAGATTCAATGTGATTCCAATTAAAATCCCAATGTCATTCCTTATAGAAATAGAAAAGGCAATCATAAAATTCATTTGGAAGAATAAGAGACCCAGAATAGCCAAAGCAATCCTTAGCAAGAAGAGTGAAGCAGGAGGCATCACAATACCAGACCTTAAAGTATGCTACAAAGCCATAGTAATAAAAACAGCATAGTATTGGCACCACAATAGACATGTAGACCAAATGGTACAGAATAGAAGACACAGAGAGTAATACACATAAATACAGCTATTTCATACTAGACAAAGGTGCCAAACACATACATTGGAGAAAAGATAGCCTTTTCAACAAATGGTGCTAGGAAAACTGGAAATCCATATGCAGCAAAACGAAACTAAACCCCTATCTCTCACCATGCACAAAACTCAACTCAAAGTGGATCAAGGACCTGGGAGTTAGACCAGAGACCTTACGCCTAATAGAAGAAAAAGTAGGCCCAAATATTCATCATGTTGGCTTAGGATCTTACTTCCTTAACAAGACTCCTATAGCACAAGAAGTAAAATCAAGAATCAATAAATGGGATAAATTCAAACTAAAAAGCTTCTTCTCAGCAAAAGAAACAATCAATGAAGTGAACAGAGAACCTACATTCTGGGAACAAATTTTGCCACACTCACATCTGATAGAGCACTAATCTTCAGGATATATAAAAAACTCAAAAAACTTACTAAAAAAACAAACAACCCAATCAATAAATGGGCTAAGGAGCTGAACAGACACTTCTCAGAAGAAGATATACAATCAATCAACAGACATATGAAAAAATGTTCAACATCTCTAGCAATCGGAGAAATGAAAATCAAAACTACCCTAAGATTTCGTCTCACGCCAGTCAGAATGGCAATTATCAAGAATACAAACATTTAACAAAGGAGGTGAAAGACCTCTCAATGAAAACTACAGGACACTAAAGAAATAAATTGTACAAGACCTTAGAAGATGGAGAAATATCCCATGCTCTTGGATAGGCAGAATCAATTTTGTCAAAATGGCCATACTACATGGGATTGTAGCTCAGCGGTAGAGCGCTTGCCTCGCATGCGTGAGGTCCTGGGTTCGATCCTCAGCACCACATACAAACCAATAAAATAAAGACATTGTGTCCAAAAAAAAAAAAGAATACAAACAGTAAGTGTTGGCGAGGATGTGGGCGAAAAGGAATGCTCATAGATTGCTGGTGGGACTGCAAATTGGTACAAACAATCTGGAAAGCAGTATGGAGAGTCCTTAGAAAAATTGGAATGGAACCACCATTTGACCCAGCTATCCCACTCCTTGGTCTATACCGAAAGGACTTAAAAACAGCATACTACATTGATGCAGCCACTTCAATGTGTATAGCAGCTCAATTCACAATATCTAAACTGTGGAACCAACCTCAATGCCCTTCTATAGAAGAATGGATATAGAAATTGTGGTATATATACACAATGGAATACTACTCAGAAATAAAAGAGAATAAAATTATGGCATTTGCAGATAAATGGATAGAATTCAAGAATATCATGCTAAGTGAAGTAAGTCAATCCCAAAAAACCAAATGCCAAATGTTGTCTCTGATAAGTGGATGCTGATCCATAATGGAGGAGAGGACAGAGGAAGAATGGAGGAACTTTAGTAATAGGGGAGGGAGAGGGTGGAGGCATGGGGACAGTAAAGATGGTGGAATAAGATGGACATCATAGCCCTAGCTTTATGTATGACTGCATATATGATGTGATTCTACATCACGTACAACCAGAGAAATAAAAAGTTGTGTACAATGAATCAAAATACATTCTGCTATCATGTATACTTGAGTAGAATAAATAAAGAAAAAACAAAAAGAAAAAAATCAAATATACATATGCATATAGCTGTGGATTTTTGTAAATATCTATATGACACGTAATCAGATATCATCTCTGCAGCCTAACCCCTTGCCACAGCCAGGCATTAACAGTGTACTGCTTGTTGTTCTATTTCCTGCCTCTGTGATATGCACACATCATCCACTTTAACTCCAATGTCCTTCATAATGGACCATTCTTCTCAAAGTAATGCTTTTCTAATCTCTGATATTCCTCCTTTGAGTCAAATCCTCAAGAACTTTGTGGGAGAAACATACAGACACACAGTCACATTATTCCTTGTATTTTGAATTCTTTTCTTCACAGTGAGCTAGTCACAACTGGAAGATGTCAGGTCAAGTTTCATAAATTCTATGGAAATTACTCATTTGGTCAGTGAAGAACCACTAGTTTTCCTTCCCACTTTGTTTTTGTTATTTGTTTTTTGATATTAAGCAGTTGTGAAAAATGTTTCTTATATAATTCTTCCCATGATCTCCCTTGCTGATTACAATTCCCTTCAGAACTCACCCTTTGGAGAAACCTCTGCTGGAATTTCTAAACTGCCTTCGGAAAGGAAATGGGTTGTACACTTTTGTAAAAGCAGATGGATCAATCATGGGATTCAGAACTTAAAACATTTCTCTTCTTATTCTTGACAATTACTGGTGGGTTCAGGTTCTCTCTCTCTCTCTCTCTCTCTCTCTCTCTCTTTGTTTCTTGCAATGAAACAAAAGTAGAATCATATTCTATGTGCAGACTCTAGGTATCTTTATGAAATTAAGCTGTTGTTGCACATTTGGGATATTAGATTATCAACAAGTCCTGGTTTGTTCCCAATGCATGATTCTATTTATTTTTGCTTTACTTTAGGTCATTAAAATCCATTCTCAGAAACACTATTTTGATATATCTGTTGCCTTCAATGAGGACCACAGCATAAACTAAAATAAACATTATTTTGAAGATATAAATACAATTAAACATATGGAAATCTTACTCTCCTGATAGACATTGGTTTTGATATTTTTGTAGTTATGTGCACATACTATTTTACACACAAATGGTGAGAAGCTTCCAGAACTACTGGAGTTATTGAAACAAGTAAGGACTCAATTGCACATTTCCCACAATATCTCCTGTACACACAAACACACACACACACACACACACACACACACACACAGCCATTCACTCAAGACTAGAGATCAGACAACAAAGTTGGCATTGTATCTCTGCCTTATTCAAATATTATCTATCTACAGACCAGTTTCTCAAATTACTCTTTTTCCAACAGAATTAATTTTAAAATGAATCTCCCACTGACTTCAGGAGCTTTCATCTCTTTAGTAGGGTGATGAAGCCTAAAAATGTGTGCCTGGTACACCAGAATGCTGAAAAGTGAATTCTTGTGTTACCACAGCCCAGCACTGTTGAAATTCCTCCTTGGGTGCTGATCATCAATTCCTGGGAAACCTTTCAAAGGGTTTTTAGTGATAAGCTAAGAGAAAACGGGCCCCAGGAAAAACACCAAAATTCTATAGTTATATTTTAAATGAAATTGCTCAGTATACAATTATTTTTTGTGCTGTGAATACAGAATATTGTAGCTTTAAAATCTTTGCTTTATATTTTTGTACACAGAATGCAACTCAATTGCAGCATGATAACAAATAACACAGGAAGTTGCTGTAAACTTGACATCTCAGCATCTTGGAAAATAATAAACTCTAAACAGCTTCCAGGAAATTAAGATGCTTTTAAATTGCTGGGCAAGATGAGAAATTAATCCTGAGAAGAAAGCACGTGTGTGCACACACGCGCACGCACACACACACACACACACACACAAACTAATTATGGCATAATTACTGCACAGCTGCTCCAGAAATTTGGAGGTACCCTGCCTTCTTTGTTGATCAAATGTAATCTGATTATGCTCCTTGCTTGAAGTATCTCTGGTCTTTCAATCTCCAAAAATAAATTCTCATTGACGTTTGACATTTCCAAATCTACTGACTAATTACTTTAAGAGTGGGATTTGTTTTGCGTCCTTTTAACATAATCCTTTCACTTGTAGATAAGATCACAGTTGGAGTTAATCAATTTCTATAGAAGCATGATCTATCAGAATTCTGCCCTGTGCAATGGTCTTTCCTCTCCCCTGTTCATATTCTGACAAAGCATCTGCAATCCAGGCTTTATTCATTTACTCAAATATCCTCCTTAGGGATGTTCCTCTCTTCTTTCTTCACTGGGTCTTCCTCCAGTTTTTTACTCCATTTCACCTCTTCTAGTCCTCCTCTGAAATGTTTGTGATTTTTCCTTGTTTCTGCCATTGATGCAGGTTTTTCTCCTGTCCTTCCTCACACCTTAAGAACTCCATACAGCCAGGTAGTTGCATCCAATCCTAAAGTTCTTGGGAATGTGCTTTCTCTCTCCCTCTCCAGACAGACAATACTTCCTCACATTTGCTTGGACTTTAAAATATATATGACGTGTTTTCATGTCTACAATGTTAGCCTTGTGATTAATTACTGTTATTTGATAGGTTAAAAAAAATTACGTGATATTTCTGAACAGGTACAAATAACAGACTAAGGAGAGACTTGAACCTGTGTGTGTTTAGTTCTAAAGTTTACTGGTATGTACTGCATCACATGCCTCATTCAAGCAAAAGCTTTACATTACAAAAATATTGTAATGTAGTCTTCACCATACTTAATAGTCACACAGCCCCAACAGAAATGAGCTTCATAACTCTAGACAATAGAAAAATTTATCATATCAATAGAAAGTCATTTGTAGAGTATAGATACATGAATCAGAAATTTGTGGACTGAATGTCATCATTTATCAAATCATATAAGAAATTAGGACCTAAACCTAACAGATTGGAATCCTACTCATAGCCACTGTTTATTAAAATCAATTAGGTGGTTTGTCTTTCTTGCCAAAAGCTGATAATTCAGATGATACAACACTTCTTTTAGGATGACTTGTATCAGCAGGAAGTCTTATCACATTAGATTTTAAACACAGACACTTCCCTTGAAATAGCTGTGGAATGAATTGCTTTCCAAAGGGTTTTGCATAATTTTAATTTGCCTTTTTATTGCTATTAATGGACCATCTGTACCTGTGGTTTCCTATGAAATTTAAAAAGAACATACTGAGCAAGTATTATAATTTAAAATGCAGAAACATATAATTAAATAAGCCATGTCAAGTGGGATTAAAAAAAGTACATTGATAAGTCCTAAAACTCAGTAAAATGAGGATTTTAATGTCAACAGTAGATGTTCAAAAATTTGAACTAGCAAACACTAATTGGGATTGACAACCTAATTGTTAGCATGCATTTTTTTAAATAACTTGTGCTCAATTTGTGAAGTTTGAAGGGACAACAATAAATAAATGTTTAATTCAAAATCAAATACTATTTATTTTAATTGGATTAAAGTTAGAAATCAGGAATAAGTCAGATCACATGAACTAATTTAAATTATCAACTGCTTGTTATTTTACTATGGAGATTTGATGACATTTTATTGAAATTTTAATGGGATAATTGAAATCTTGAGGAGGAACTGTGATTGTTCCCAATCGTCGTGATTTTATTTCATAGACCTTTCTTTTTTAGTTTTAAGCATTTTTTCTCAGTAATTAGAAACACTTTTCAATATTCATTCATTCATTCATTCATTCATTCATTCATTCATTCATTCATTCATATATAACAGTCCTTTGCGTTCCATTGGCTCAAACTTCATCATATGGCTACCCTAGTTGCTAGTTATTCTGGAAAATGTCTTTACTGGGTATCATTGTGCTCATCCCTCCAACCTTAAACATATGTGAATTGCTACTGAAAGAGATAAAAACCTAAGAGATATTGGGATTAGTGACTATAATCTGCCCCTTTACACATCTTTCTCTGCACACACAGAACATATTTACCATCCTCGATAGAATCACACATGCCCCTTATATTTTCTGCATCCATTTTAAAGTCTAGAATCTCTTACTATTGTACAGTCTTCTTTTTATGACCTCTCATCTATAAACCAAGAGACATAGTATCTTTCACACCTACCTCCATCACCACACACACAATGAAAGGGTAGAAACATAATCCATTCACAGAAATGAAGTCTAGAGCCCTCAGTGGTCTGCAGCAGCCATCTCCTGGTAGGTAGGGACATTGAAATATACTGGTTCATGCATAATTCACCCCTAATTTTTCTCCCGGGGGTAACTCTGATGGCTATATTCCTCCCTGATGCCCAGAGTCCTCTGGAAGTTTGAGTTTTATACTGTAGCCATATCTGAAATGAGATTTGGAGGACATACTGTATTTGGAGGCTGTGTAATTTTTATATATCTTCCTGAATTGATGAAACTTTTGGACAGTTGGGAATCTAGGGGTTTGCTTCTAGGGCAGCTTTATGACTTCTTCTCTCCCTTTCTCCCTTTATTTCCCCATTTTTCTTCTTCTTTTTTTGAAGAGTTTTAATCAGCTTTTTTGCTACTGTGACTAAAAGACCTGACCAAAACAATTGTAGAGGAGGAAAAGCTTATTTGGGGGCTCATGGTTTCAAAAGTGTAAGTCCATGGAGAGCAGGCTCCATTCCTCAGGGCAGAACATCATGGCGGAAGAGTATGGCAGAGGAAGCAGCTCATATGATGATCAGAGAGAAGAGAGAGGCTCCACTGGCCAGATACAAAATATATACCCCAAAGGCACACCCGCAGTGCCCACCTCCTCCAGCCACATGCTACCTACCTTTAGTTATGGTTCAGTTAATCCCTATCAGGGGATTAATTCACTGTTAGGTTAATACTCTCATAACCCAATCATTTCTCCTCTGACCTTCTTGCATTGTCTCACATGTGAGTTTTGGACACCTCACATTCAAACCAAAATATAGCACAAAATCGATTCCCTCAAAAAAATAGTGAACATTCTATTTGTTCTCCAATGAGTTCCATATGAAAAAGTTTTCTTTACATGATTTCTCCTAAATATTTCTTAGATAAGTATATTCTTCATGTCTATTTTCTGTGCTAGGATGAGGACCATCTTTCTGACATGGGAGGCTATGGTAAGAAATTAATAAGGCTCTGTCTGATCTTTGTAGTTGTGTTGAGTTCCAAATATTTGTCAGAGAACAAATAGGAAGATTTTGAGAAAATCTCTGAGTACAAGTCTTATCTTCAGGTAGCTGAGACACACAAGTAGAAGATTTCTTTTTTACAAGGTACCAGGTTTTTTCAAGCTAGAGTTAAGACCTTTGTCAGAAATGGAATCCTTTAGCAAGGTCTACTACTTTCTAATTCTATTTGCACAATGACAATCCTTACTCAAGCTTTTCTCTCTTACCGTATTTGGCTGAAAGCATCCGGGAACTGCTAACATAGGCAAATATTTAGCATTTTCTTAACAACCTCCTTTAGTGCAACATAATTTAGAGGTATAACCTTCCTTTCAGTATAGTCAATATTTTAATTAAATACTTTGCCATGCCATAACTAAGACCAAGTTCTTTATTATTTGAATCAATAGTTGAAGAATTATCACAAAGAAACCTCAAAATATAGGGTCTTTAACTAGATAGAATAATATTTCTCTTTCATAATAAATATCAGATCCCTAAAAACTCTGATTGACCAGTTGATTATCTCAACTTTAACATATGGCCTGCATCTTTGCGTCCAAAATCGACTGTAGCTGCTATTCTTGGACAAAGCTAGCAGAAACAAGAATGCATAGGGCTAGCAGGTTTTTGTTTTTGTTTGTTTGTTTGGTACCGGGGATTGAACTCAGGGGCACTGGACCACTGAGCCACATCCCCAGCCCTGTTTTGTGTTTTATGTAGAGACAGGGTCTCACTGAGTTGCTTAGCGCCTCACCCTTGCTGAGGCTGGCTTTGAACTTGTGATTCTCCTGTCTCAGCCTCCCTAAGTGCTGGGATTACAGGCTTGCACCACTGTGCCTGGCTTAGGGCTAGCAGTCTTATTCTTAAAGAAACAATATAGGCAGTGCAAATATTTTTGTGATTCTCCTCTGGCCCAAACGTGACTCCTATTTTAAGGGAGAACCAGAAAACAGTCTTCCAGCTAAAAAGTCATGCATGTGGGTCACCAAAGTAAATTTGGAATAACTCAGAAAAAAATAGAATGGCTATTGGAAGAGACAACTGCTTTTCAACTATTATTTTTTAAAATATATTTTTAGTTGTCAGTGGACTTTATTTATTTTTATGTGGTGCTGAGAATCGAACACAGTGCCTCATACACACTAGGCAAGCGCTCTAGGCAAACCTTAGCCCAACTATTAATTTTTTTTGAGGAAAAAGTATAATAAAGGTTATCTTAAGACCTAAACATAGAGACCAATACATCAATATTCTGATCAAATTTAATCACCATTAATTTTTATTAATATAACTCATTTCTAATGTAGAGAGAACTTTCTCTTCTCAATGGTAAATGGCTTCATATTTCCCATCAGTTATATAAAATGACTATCAATATTTTTTCACTAACATATTATTTTACTTTTATAGTTAGCTTTTAATTAGTCTACTGACACAAATTATTTTCAAATATTAAAATCTTTAACTTTTAATAATCCAATTATTTCCAGACACACAACTGAGCAACTATTAAAATAGCTAATGATTCCTTTTGTCATTATTCTTTTTTCTAACTTTAATCTAGTCTGATACATACATGCTTCATTTAGGATTTTTTTTTTAAGAATGTTTCTTATCAGTTTTTTTTTCAGTTCCAACTTTAGTCAAACGCTCTTAGTTATTCAAGCTCAAATTTCTATCGATTCATAGAACTTGTGTACTTGTTTGTCTACCATAAACAATGTATATTAAGCAAGTATTGACATTTTAGGGACTAACTCTTTTATTTATTCTCCTAGTCTTCTGTATCATTCACAACCATGCTTTTAAAGCTGTGTTCTGCACAGCCTTGGGATTCTGTATGGAAACAAATGCAGGAAAGAGATAAGGAGGTGATTCTCTGGGCTCCTCTGAGATTTCTCAATCCATATCAGATATAAAAGCACAACACTTTTGTTACCACTGAGCTCTGCTGAAGATTTTTTTTTGAGAAAAAGTCCTACTGCTTAAATGTGTGCAGAAAACACATTTAAAAATCAGAAATCCATGAAGTTCTATGCTATTATTTGTAGCTTCCTGCAATTATCTCTATCTCATGGAAAAATTAGGAGGAAAATAAAGGAACCAAATGGAACTTCCTGTGCTGGGAGCTCAAATAACCTCCTCTAAATGGTCCTCTCCAGACAAAAATGCAGAGTTAATTTTCCATTCTTCTCTTTGAGAAATAAGCATAAAAACAAGTGAATAATACTGTACATCTCTCCTTCTAAAAGTATTATATGTGTAGTAAGCCATGGTTTACTTGATAACATAAGTGGACAGATTGTGGCCATAGGTGTGTTTGCATTGATGTGATAATCACTTACTCATGTCTAATTGTAGTAGAGAGGACTCCCACCAATTACAATGAAAAAGTCACAACCACTGAGTAATTTCTTAACTCCTCTGTTGAGATGGTCACTTTGACTTACATTTCATCTAGCTTCTTACAAACCTTGTAAAAAATATTATAGTTCTCCATATGGAAAATTTCATATTTTACTACTCTTGAAGTTTACTGCACAGCACTGAGGAGCATCATCTGGATATGTTACCATTTTGACCTCTATTGTTTCAGTCTGCCCTTGTAATAAACAAAATAGTAAAAAGCAAATTCGCACCTTTTTGGGTTTCTTCCTGAATGCAATTCCTGGAAAGAATGCATATTCTATTTACTCTTTTTGATAGAATGTCTCTCTAATAATAAATATGCATTTTGAAATTTTTTTCATCTCATTCCTATTGGGCAAGCTGGAAAGTGTTAGAAAAACAAGAAAACATTTATGTTTTTTAAGTTTTCGAGCATTTTCTTTTAAGAATGTAGTGAATTTACCAGGTGTGGTGGCACATACTCATAATCCCAGTGGCTTGGGAGGCTGAGGCAGGTGATGGCAACTTCAGAGTCAGCCTTGGGAACTTATTCTGAAGCAAAACTTTGTCTCAAAATAAGATCAAAAGGCAGGGGCTGGGGGCTGGGGATGTGGTTTCTTGGTTAAGCACCCCTGGGTTTAATCTCTGGAACAAAAAAAGAAAAAAAAAAAAAAAGAATGGAGTAAATTTAACTCTTACTTCCCTTAGTATTTATTGAGTAGATGGGGACAGTATGGGGGAAGGAAGAAAGAACCAGATGGAGAGGCTGGATCTTTGTCCAGTTTGCATTCCATTCTTGTATTTGTCACCAACAGGACTTGAGGGCACACATCTGTAAAGCAGCAGATAATATTTTTGAACTTTCTTGTTCAAACCATTTCCATGAATATTTTAGTTGGAAAAGATTAATTACAATTATTAATGTAGAGAGCCATCCATGGGCTGCGTGGACTATCAGCATTACAGCCAGTGAGGGGAGTGATCTGGCCTTGGGAACCACAGGGTTAAACCACCTGAGGCAGGTGAACCCTCCCCTCAGCTCTTCCAAAGATCCTACACAGCACAGGAGATTGCGTGACCTGCTATAGCCACACAGCCCCTCTGAGATGGATGTGACCTGCCAAGATGCCAACCAACCTGCTGATGGCAAGACATCAGAAGCAAGACTCTGCCCTTGAAACCATGTCCCTGCCTTTGATGCATCCTTTTAAATAAACATGGGAGCCATTTTGCCTTGTATTACCCAGCTCTTATGGGTACTAGGATCTATCAGGGTTTCCATCCTTCTGAAACCACAATTCTGGTTTTGTCTTTTGTTCTTTACTAATTATTCTAGACTTTAATTCCTCCTTGGCAGGAAGAAGAACCTCTCAAGGAGATGCTGGCCGTCTCCTGATAATTAAGAACTTTGTACTCCATTCTCGAATAAATGAATTTAAAATGTAATTTTTAAAAAATGTTTATTAAAGAATAAAATTGAAAAAATATCTGAGAACCTCATTCTTGATGTACACTGATCTTTTATATTTCAATTATGTTAATCTTTTGATATAAAAATCAACATTTATACTTACTTAAATGTCCATAACCCAATCAAAGAAAAGTAACTTTTGTATAGCTTTCCTTTTCTAAGAAATAGCTCTTGAAAAGAAGCTAATGAAAGTCATTGCTGGTTGAGATGGGTCATGTTTTGCTTTGATTTGTTCTATTAGAAAGGTATTTAGGGGAAACTAGAGACAATTTTAGTTATTCATGAAGCTGCATATGCCAAATTATATTTTAAAAGTAATGCATGATATTTTAAAGCATATCAGGCCATGTTCCCTTTTGGAATGGATACTGCTGATTAAGTAAACTTAAATTTGTTTTTTAATCTTCAGAGGAGGGTTATGTGGTATTGTTCGATCATAGTTTTTTCCAGTTGTTCACATTAAAGAGATATTTCAAACTCAGCCAAGTGCGTATCTCTGTAATGCTCTGGAGAGCAAGCACTTGGTTCTTATTTTCTGTGACAGAGTTTTGAAAAGGCTTAAGGTATTTGTTTTAATTTTAATTCCTGAGGCCTTTAAAATAACATTCTGGAATGTTTTTTTTAAAATAACATTCTGGAGAAGGTTTTCTACTGCAACAGTAAGTTTTCTTGGAATCAGCCCAATGCTGCTGGTTGGCGTTGATTAGAACAGTAGACTTACATCTCATGGCTCTTTAAGATACTATATATTCATTTATTTTAGTATAAAAAATACAAGACCACTTTTTAAAATCCAGCAAGGAGAGATTTTGTTGTGGTTTTTCTAAAATGATGAATTTGGCTTTGAATTCTACCTGGAGAAAACCCCACTGTGTATAGAGAAAACAGGTGGATTTCTTCAAAGCTTATTCCTGACAGAGGTAATCTTTCCCTTCACTGCCAATCTTGTGCATCATTTCTCTTATTTGAATGCAGTGGTTTAGAATTCATTCATTACAGATTTTTTGTGGGCATAAATAAATGTAAATAATGTTGTTAATTCTTATCTATTAAGAAATGTAATTACTAATTTAAATATATTTTACTTTTAGTTGCATGTATGAAACAAAAGAAAATGCACAGTGATTGAGTCTATCTCCATTTGTCCAAGCATAGGAATTTGTTTGAAATCCTTTCCACTACATACTTGGGTACAACACACTCTATGTTCTTTGTTTTGAGTGCAAGTTTTGTTGGAAGAAAGCATCCTTTGACACAATCTTGCATTATATAGAACAATTCAATTTGTCTCAAGTTATATACCAAGATGATTATAATATTTCTGACACTAAGTATAAAAACAGTTTAAACGCTATGGCATGTTCTGACTAGGCAGTCTCCCCAGGTTATGGAGTGGAAAGCATCCTGACTTGGATGCTTTGTATGAAGGCATATCCTTCATGTGGATGCTCATATCCATATTTAAGACGTTGCCTTATGACAGTCAGAGAATGCCTAGATGCTTTTCACATTCCTTGGTTTGTGTACTTCTAGAGAAAATAATGCTTTAGATGGTGTAATAATTATGTTCTTTCTCATTTATCTCAGAACAATTTTAGCTGTAAGTATTCAATCCACCAGTGTATTAGAGTACTTCTAAGAGAATTTTTTCTCAGTTTCTAGCTTGAAATAAATATCTTCATATAATATCACTCTTTGACTGTACAGGTCTTAGAGACTTTATGTAACCACAGTGAGTGAGTGGACAAATAGAAGTCTGTTATAATTTTGGTATATTCTTTCTATTTTCTCTATGAGCACATGTGCACATACAATTGTTTCCCCTATAGATAATTTTAAAGTATACTCTTCATCATACCATCAAACATTTATTGAAAACATAATTTTAAGTTGATATAAGATTATTTCTGAAATAAACCTAACATAATGTTAATCATCACATAATAATGTAAAAATAAAAGTGTTTCCAAGTTTTCGTAATATAAAAAAACACCATCGTCAATAACATTATATGTGAGCTGTGTCTGCATCTTTGATTATTTGTATTCAGAGATTTCTATAAATTGTATGATCAAAACATTTCAATAGTTTAACACTACTAGCAGATATTATTGAATGCTTTATGTATGTAGTGAAGCATCTCAACCCTAAAGCAATTTATATTCTCCTTGATTGTATTTAGATTGTTCATCTTGTATCTTGGTATCACCTTACCAGAGCTGACTACCACCATCACCACACACACACACACACACACAAACATGCCTGCAAGGATAACATTTAGGATTTTTTCTGAATCGGATGTGAGATATCCCCCAAAACTTACGTGTAAGACAATGTAAGAGAGTTTAGAGATGAAATGATTTGGTTATGAGAGTCTTAACCTGATTAGTGTGTTAATCCACTGATAGGGATTAACTGTGTGGTAACAGTAGGCAAATAGGGTGGGACTGGAGAAGGTGGGTCACTGGGGGCATATTTTTAGGGTATATATTTTGTTCCCAGGAGAGTGGGGTTTCCTCTCTTTGCTTCTAGTTGGCCATGCCCTGAGCCACTTTCCTCCACCACACTCTTCTGCCAAGATGTTCTGTCTAATCTCCTGCACAGAGCAATGGAGTTGGCCACTTATGGACTGAGACCACTGAAGCTATAAGACCCAAATAAACTTTTCCTCCTTTAAAACTGTTCTAGTCAGGCCTTTTTGTCACAGCAACAAAAAAGCTGATTAAAACAGGCCTTATTTACTCCAGTCATTACACTATTTTTTCTTACTAATATTTAGTTTCATCCACTTAACTGACCTTTCCTATCAATAAAAGAACAAGCCTCTTACTCTCCTTCAGTATGATGCATATCCTAGACTTTCTATCCAGTATTTGTTTAAAGCTATGCATTAACATATCAGTATGCCTGAAGCTATCAATATCATAAACTGTGTTCTCACTTGAGTTCTAGGGTAAACTTGACTACTGTTAGAATTTTCTTGTCAAATTAAGCAAAAATAAAAACTGGAATAAAATTGCTATGTAAATTTGTATAATGAGAATTAAAGATTTGTAATATTGACAATGAAAATATTTGTATTCATTGCAAAACAGAGCCCCTTAATAATAAAGATTTCAGGGGACAAGACTCATTTTACTATTCACTAATTATATTCAGATATGCTCCTATAACATTATAGAGATATATACTTCTGGAGATCTAATTTAATCCATGCACGCCTGCTTCCATAGAGCAGGTACAAACTTAATTCATTGGGATCCGAATCTTGTATTTGTCACACATTGTCTTTGCTATAGTCAAGTTACTTAATTTCTATGATTCTATAATCTCTCATTCTTTAAATGAATAGCAACTTGCTTCAAAGAACTTTTACTAAAAGTAAAATACTAAAAATAAATGTATACACATTTCGGACAAAATAATCATACAAAAATGTTATTTTGTTTGATACTTAATTTCTCTGAGATAATAAAAATCTCACTTGGGAAAGATTTCTTTAAGAAAAAGCATGTTTACTACTGCAGAGATTAAAAATTTCAGAAATATTTGTTCTTTATAAATTATACTTCCTGAACTAGCCTTGAAGATAGTAAAAATTCCATTTCTTTCCAGAAACCTGAATTTTGCCAGTTTTACAATCACAAATTTTAATTCCTGTCATTTTAAACTAATTTCTGGATTTCCAAAGGTATCAGTTTCCACCTATTTGGGGAAAGTACCATCTGACATATGCAAGAAAAATTCTAAAAGAATGTTGAAGATTTACAAAGGTATCTCCTTTCCTGGCAAGTCATAGAGTGTTAATCATTTCTATCCTCAAAGAGCCTTTATAATGAACACTTCGTAGATTTTATTGGAGGTTTAACATTTTTCAAATTTTGCCTACAAACACAAAATTTTAAATTTGTTTCCTTTACTGAGATATCACAGAGAAAAAGCATTTAAAAATAGAGAACATTTCATATAAAGTTCATGAAGACTCTTAGAATTCTCCCACCAGGTGTTGATGACCATATTCGTCCTTATATTCTTATAATGCAAACACAGTCTTGCCATTCTCAAAGTTACTCTGGAGTTCTTTCATATTCAAGCTTCCAAGCTTTCTTGAGTGGACATTTGGTGCCTTGGAAATCCATGGTAAGAAAATCCTTTGTGAACACCAATTAAAATACAAGAAAGAACAGAGTGAAGAAAAGAAGTTTAAATTGCAGGTGGAGGGAATTAAATGAGTCAAAGAAAACATTTTAAACCCATAAGTTTTGTTAGTCATTGAAATAGATCTTAAGGGATGTGTCTTTTTTTTTTCTTTTTTACAAGTATTTTAGCAAATCTTAGGAGAATGAGCTAGTTTTTATTTGTTTAATCAGGAAATAATAAATGTTCATGAACAAACGCCCTAATTGTTTTTCATTTAGTCAATGCCCAGTTTAATTTGTAGCCAGTTAATTGGCGTAATATTACAAATGGTCATTGTATCACTATTGGAGGCAGTGATGAACTATAACAATTTGGTCAGTATAGTTTTGTGTGAAAGTTGTACTTGAACTTATATTACCATTTCTAACTTTCTATAGAAGTTCTTGTGTGGTAACTACATTTTCTAGGACTTTATTCTTTGTTAATTATGCATCTCTCATTCCATGTAGTGTGTGGTACCATTTTGTATACTATAAATTTCTAAATAGTTAAACGCTATGGTATGCTAGAGATCTATAAATAAAGACATTTTCATATTTAAAAAAATTAAAGAATTTCATATTGGATGGGTGAGAATATAAAATCAATAATTAAAGACTAAAAAGTCAGAGCCAGAAAAATTAGGAAATATATATTTAGGTGATTGATCAAAGCAAGTAGCTCAAAATAAATGCATTATTTATAACAGTGCAGAATTACAGATGCATTTCTATGATGCTGGTAGGCCAGATACTTAAAATAAAATGTAATAATATAATAGAGAACATATATGTAAATATAAGTTATTAAAAATCTACATTTGATAACAACAATATCAGGATCCCGACATTCTACTGATTCTTGATTTTTTTCTTGGTTTTTGTTCAAGACTTACTTTTTGTTTGCCTGGTTATTTTTTTATGGAAACCAGATATAATGAAAAAAATATTACTGATGAAGTTTTTCTTTTTACTTTCTTTCTTTTTTTGGTACAGGGAATTGAACTCAGGGGTACTAGACCATTGAGCCACATCCCCAGCCCTATTTTGTGTTTTATGTAGAGACAAGGTCTCGCTGAGTTGTTTAGCACCTTGCCGGTTGCTGAGGCTGGCTTCGAACTGAAGATTTTCCTGTCTCAGCCTCCTGAAGTGCTGGGATTACAGGCATGCACCACTGCACGTGGCTAAGTTTTTCTTAATGGACTGAGAGGACTTGATACTGGCCTATGAAAACGTTTGGGATGCCTGATTGGCTCCCACTTGACCTTTATGTAGGTTATGGTCCTTAAGGCGTTCACTCTCCTCCTCATGGATCTCTGAATAGCAGCGTCCATCTCTCCAGTTCATGTGGGTACCAAAGCTCTGCAGTGTGCTGGTCTTGAGCCACACTTTTGGGAGTCAGTTTTTCCCAAGTAAAAGGGAAAACAGTCCTAGAATTAGCTAGCTAATTAGATATAGATAGACCTATACATCTATATGGGTTTCTTTCTATCTATAGATCTTTGATTCTTTTTTCAAATCCATTTCATTGTTTTTGTTTGGTTATTACTCCTTACATATGCTTTTGATTTCCTCTTTTTAAAATGAAGTTAAACATATTATGTTATGATTATTTTAGTATTTTAAGTCCCTACAAACTTGATTTTTGAAGCTGTTTTTCTGCTTATTCTGCTTTATGGCTATGTTATGTAATGTTTAAAAACAATTAAACATTATTTTGAAGCATTCTTTAAGGTTTATATTTTAAAAAATGCATTATCGTAATGGAGTTTCTATTTCTCTTTACAGGGAACAGGGAATGGGGAACACTACTAATGAAGCCAGAATTAGACAGGCAGTCAGTGTAGATAGGTAAATAGAGTCAGGTTGGATCAAGGAGGCCAATTTGGGTCTGGGAAGTTGGAGAGGTATTGACATGCTAATGCCTTCAGAGCCCTTCCTCCACCCTTATCAGGATAATCTGCTCCTGCTCCAATTTTTTGCTAAGGTAACCAGGGAGTTAATTATGCCCTCTTCTTGCCCAGATCACTCCACATTTGTTCATTGGCCTTTCACCTTTTGGCCATCCCACTGAGCATCTCCTGGGCCGAGTCAGGTAGGCAGGAAACAGAGAGATAAGGGGAAGAGAGCAGGAAAAAAAAGGAAGCCTAGGACTTACAGGCAAAATGTGTAGTTTGGGGGATACCAGGATACCAGCTATGGCCCCCTTCTCCCTCCCAAGAGAAATTTGTTACCCCTTTTAAATAAACCCTGATTAAATGCTTACCTTGGTGTGCTTCTCTAATGTTATACTTTAGCATGTGAGGAAGCAGAACTCATCACTGGTAACCGGTGGTATCACTAACCTGGCATAGCAAGCTAAACCCAAAGCTCTACTGGAGGCTTTTCAGATTGTGAATTAATGGAATTGAAAAGAATGAAAGTCAAAGAATACTTGACTTCTTCCTATACAAAAACTAACAAATAACCTTTTCAATTCCTTTTGTGGGGAATTTTCTTCTTTAATGTGTCACAATTTATTCAAGGGCTTGTGTGCTTGAAAGTCTAAGTTTCATGTTGGGATATCTGACTTTCCCACCTTGGAAAGACTCAAGGCTCATTTATCTTGTATTGTATGGCTGTTTAAATCTCAATTGGAATTAGCAGGTGCTGGTTTTAATGCGTGCTTACCTCTGAGGAGTTAGCTTATTGCACTGAAATTTTAACCATGCTTTTAAAGAATTTTAAACTAATAGTTTATGGAATCTTTCTAGACATTTTGTAAGGGAGAATAAAGTAGCAAGAGTACCATGATTAAGGTTCTATTCAGACCTTTATCATCTTCTCCCTGAAGCTTTTGTAATAATCTTCTAAGTTGGAGTTTGGCAAACTGTGACCTGTGAGACTGATCTGGAATTTTACCTGTTTTATAAATAACATTTCATTGAAATGCAGTCACTCTCATTTGTGATTAGCTCTGCAAAGATGTGCTTTGGACCTCTATTATACAGACTCATTTGTAGTGTGTGTAGGGAGGTGGTATATTTTGTATTTTTATCTTTTTTTTTCTTTCTATTTCTCTTTGTTCCTCACCTTTTCTTCTTTCCCTAACAAGGGCTTCCTGCCAAGGGCTCTATCCAAAACTGTTCATTTAATAGTTATTTTTATCCTGAATTATATGAGTCAAAGCCAGTGTACAGGTTGGCCCAACACAAGGCTGTCCATATTCCCTGACCCCCATAGGCCTTCAGCTCTTGGGGTGCATAACCATCCACACAAGGCTTTCTTGGCCTCTTACAATGAGATGAAAGCTCTGATTTCAGTAAGAAAGGCAGGCTTCAGCTCCTACAAGCCACACAGCACTTACAATCTCCTTTACCTTGGCTGGATTCAAGTTCTTGGTTCTCAAGACCACCCCATTGCACTGCTTGCACATTAATTGATGATTTCTCATTGCAGAATAGTTAATTTCTTATGTGAACTCCACCATATCTTATTCATATTTTACCCATGATTACTGTGTGTTTAGAGCTGAAGGGATTAACAAAATGTGAAGTTGGTGCATCATCTTTCCTAGAATTTGACTTGTGCTTTCAAAAGGGAGTTTTTTATCTGCTTGTGGTTCGTAGATCTTTCTTGGCTTCTCAAAAGGAATCTTCTTTCTTCAGGAAAAAAAAAAAGTGTATTAAACATTAGAAGAGACAGTTTATGTTAACAGTAAATACCTTAAAACATAGTATATGAAATGTGAAATTCTATCATTGAAATATCATTTTTGTCAGAAGCATTTGCTAATTACTATGAGCATTCTGGAATAATCTGAGAATGTTAAATTACTGTGATCCTTGACTTTTGGAATACATTGCAAGAAACACAAACCCTCTGGACTGCTGAAGGAACATTGTGGAACACATGTTATTCAGCATGTGTTCTGGATGGCAAGAGGGACAAATGACAAAAGCATTCAGCTAGGCAGTGACTTCCTGATGGAGTAGGGGTACAATGGGTTATGTGTAGTTACACACTTTGGCCTTTGCAGTGCAGAAACAATAGAGTACCACCAAGGAAACTTTAGGACACATCACATGTGCAGATTACTGTGTTGGTTCACTGATGAATTCTTTATGCTTCAAACTGAAGGTCCAGTCTGATAAATTAATATATATATATATATATATATATATAAACACACATTATTATATATAATATATATTGATATATTATACACACATATATATACATTGTACACACATACATATATTCTTTCTCATGACAGGCATGGTGGCACATACATGTAATCCTACAGCTTGGGAGGATGAGGCAGGAGGATCTCAAGATGAAAACCAGCCTAGCAGTTTAGCAAGGCTCTAAGCAACTTAGCAAGACCCTGTCTCACAATAAAAAAATAAAAAAGGGATGGGAATGGGACTTGGTGTTTAAGTGCCCCTGGGTTCAATCCCTAGTACCAGAGGGGGGGGGGAGGAATTACCAATACTTCCTCTCTTTCATAAGATTGTTGTATATTCAGGAAGACACCAGACTATATCAAGGAGGCAGGGGTTGTATTTTTGGCTCTGCCACTGATTAGCCCTGTGATCTTGGCTAATTCAGCAAGATTCTCCAGGACTGTTTTCTCCTTGATAAAACTGGTGGACATTGGACTTCTTGAATATAACATTACTTCCAGCTATAAAATGCTTTCTATGCTGGGCCTGATGGTGCATGCCTATAATCCCATCTACTTGGGAGGCTGAGATAGAAGGGTCACAAGTTCAAGGCAAGCCTGAGCAGCATGATGAAAACTCATCTCAAAACAAACAAGCAAAAATTCTTGTGCATGGCCTATGCATGGCCTTGTATCAGAGAAAGATCCTCTCACCCTCTTTTTCATCTGCAACAATACCAAAAGTTTATAGTCAGAACTTGGAAGATGCCCGGGGGATCCTCTGATAGATGTCAGTGTCCTAGAGAAGTTGGTATAAGGGAAGTTCTCAGAAAACAGCTTTTCTAGCACTCTTCTCTTGCTTATTGCATGCAGTTTCTGTTTCTTCGTGTTTGATATATTGTAAGTTATTATTTGAAGAAAATATTTTTCTACATTAAAGATATTAAAACTTCTGATCAAAGCTGTTTGACAAGAATAGATCAACCTTAGTAATGGAATAATTCTCCATTCAAAGCCTCTGCTCAGTGTCTTTTGTATATGATTGAAGTAAAAACTTCTGATTTTATGACAAGATCAAAGAAAGGCAAGTTTAGCACATTTCAGCAGACATGATGATATTAACTCACCTATTTTATAGGCCACGTACATTTCCTTCAACAATTTAAGGTAGAAGTTACATACTGATTTGGATGAAGTAAAGTTATATAACTACATATTTAAAAAAACCAAAATGTGAAATCTTAGAATTCTCTATCAAGCTAGTTTGAATTGAATTACACATATTTCTGAAAGATTGATCTTTATCTCAACATATTCATAGTTCTATTTTTCATTATCCTTTGACAAAGTCCAAGGTATTCATCAAAGAGGGCCCTACATTTGACCTTTCATTTCCCTCACTTATAAAATAAGGATAAGGCATGCAATTGAAATGATTACTACATGGTCTAAATCATGTTTATATGATGTGAGGTTTAAACATGCAGCTTAGTTCTTGGCATATAGAAGATAATACTGGTACTCATTATTGTAATGTATAGAAAAAGTTTGAGAATCTAAACTGCAGTTTGAATCTGTTCATTTTCAGAAGAGCTGTTTCACAAAATGCATTTTGGATAATGCCAACCCCCTCAAAGTATGAAGTTAAATAAATTCAAGAAAACATTGATTAAAAATTTCCCTTTCTGAAGATTTACCCCATCCCATTAGAGACTCTGAGAAATCTTGGGGTCAAGGATTAACTTTGTCTAATCCAGAATTTTCCAAACATATTAGAGCAAAGAATCTCATATAAAAATAACTTCCATGACTTTTCTTATAAAATGTGTGTTCTGCAGAACACATTTTGGAAAATACTGCCTATAATAAAAAGCGTTTATTGCATAAAATCAAAACAATATCATGAGAATCATATCCTTGCCCCATTTTCCCATGCTATTTCATTTGAACTTTACTGCACTCTGGAAGGTGGGCTAGGAAGGTATTATTATAGCTGCTTCACAGTGAGAAAGCAGGCTGATGCTTTGTGACAATGGAAAAAATTACACAATCCATAGGCAGTAGAACCAGGATTTATAGCCAGGTGTTCCAACATCTAGGCCAAAATCCCACCCCCCAAACTTCCGCTTCCCTCTAATAAAATTATTCAAATGTCTGATGTGTGCTCTGAGAATTTTCTATGTAAAAATTTGGGGGTTCAGATGTTCACAATTACGTTTTCTTTCCCACAGAGGGAATTTAACTCACTGTTGTCCTACTCTGTGCTACTACCTGTCACCTGTGTTCTCTCTTGTGGGCTGGACTGAGCAAATGACCAGCTGAAAAAGCACTGAGGAAAAGGCAAACCTGAACCCTAAGCAGGTTTAAAAATGATGAATCATCCTCTCAAAATCTCAAGGGTATACATTCCTTTTTATATAAGATTTAAAACAAAATTAATTCTTCAATCTCTCCAACATGACAACATATAGGGGGAAGGACAAAAATAACTGTCATGATGTCCTTATTTAGGAAGAGTCACTGCCACTGGCCTTGTGTTTGGAGAAAATGAAGTTGGATCTGGTAGTTTGGGAATCAAAGAGGAGCTTCCCGTGACAAGCAACCACAGAGGTGCATCAATTAAAGCAAACAATGTTATTGGTCAAGGTCAGAGACCACAGATAATTACATATTGGCCCAAGGTTGCTGAGATTTGGGTCATAGCTTCAGTAGCTGTGGTAACAGCAAAATATGGTCTCATAATTTTGATAAAGGCCCCTGAAGTTCTTATTAAATATTATGGTCACAGAGGGAGTTACTAGTTGTGAGCCACCAACTTCTTTGAATCTCACTGTAAGCTGGGGATGTTAGTGCCAATTTTATAGGAAATTCAAATGAAATCTACAAGTAAATGTATCTTGCACTACCTACTACACAACAAATGTGTTATTAAGTATTTTTTAAAATAGAACTTGGTGAAATACTTTCAATATTCCCTATTTAACATAAGAATAAAGCTCAAAGAGATCAAAATGTATTTGAAGTCATGCATCAATTAGGAAGTGGGCAGAAGGGTTCAATTAGGTCTTATGAATCTCAGTAATACCTACTTTACTGTAGTCCCTTCTCTTATTTATTTTCAAGCCATAAGGGACAGGCCTCATTTAAAATATTTCTCAACTTTGCTTCATATTAGACATTTTACAAAACTTCATGGTTTCAGAAAGATTCTCCTTTATGAAATCTTAATGATTAAGTACATCCATATGTGATGCTGTAGCTATATTATAATCATTCCTTTCTTTGAAAAAGTTGATGTACCGATATGGCTAGTGTGGCCTGGAAACTCAAGACTGTCCATTAATTGATCATCTTTATCTATTCTGATCACAATAGCTCTACAGTATAGTAAAACTCAGAAGCAGATATTGGATGCAAAGCCAGGTATTGATTAGCTCTTATGTGCTGACTGCTATGGAAATATCTGTTTCACACAGAAGAAAATGCAAATTGTTTTTGAGAAATCATTGCAAGGGCTTCACACAGATGATTGACTGATAACCATTTCATACATGTACACAGTTAGCTGAAATACTTTGAGGGCAACGCTCTCCTCAGCTTACATAAAGGAATCGTCAATCACTGCCAGATAAAGGAGACAGCAGTGAATATGAACAGAGAATAGGCAACTTGTATTTATGTGCTTTCTACATGTTGAGTTAAAATATTTTCTTGAAGATAAAGCTCATCATTTCTCCTCTACCATTGATTTCACATAACGGTTGAACATAGTCAAGAAAAAATTACAGAATTATTTTTAATATTTGGATTTACTAGAAGTAAGGAATGAATGAATTTACTTGTAAGCTGAAGAATTCAGGGGTTTCTGCCATTTAAAGAATAAATACCTTATCCTTCATTTAGTAAATATGAATAGATTATCTATTGTATGAAGTACTTTAATAGGTAATAAGGATACAATAATGGAAAAAACGTGCATGGTCTCTAGTCTCAAGGAATTTATTATTTTGTAGGAAAGATAGATGTGAATAACCATAAAATAAGTGCCAGGACAAAGCAAATGGAACACCACAGGAAGAGAATCCAGCTAAGCCTAGAGGGTTAGGGATGACTTGAGATAAGATGTGAAGTTAGTAGGGTGAAGCTCAGGAGAAGGAACACAGAAGTGTGCCTAAAGTCTCTGAAGAGTAAAATATGTGGTCCACACAGGAGACTGAGTGAGGCCATTATGGCTAGAGTTCAGAGAGAAAAGGTGGTATTTTTTTGTAATGAGAATTGGGTTGGTGTGTAGGAGAGAGATCCAGCAGGATAAATCATAATGAGAATTTTATGTAAGTGCGAAGTGATGAGTTATAGTTGATAGCTGCTACATCTTATTTTGGTTGAAATATGTGATCGATATGTGAAACAATTGAACCAGCTTTAATTAAGTTGCTATTATTATTATTAATTTCTACACTAAGAGCCAGATTGACTGTACAGTTAATTCTGTAGTTTGTGGTTGTTAAAACCACTTGGTCTACTGATTTTCATTATAGGACATAGTAATTACTTAACATATCATCTGTTTTTTTAAATAAAATAAACTTTAACAAGCACATTCATTTTAAAAATATATTTTCTTCCATAGCAAAGATATAAAAAAAAAATTGAAACATAAATGTTCAGCCTAAAGTGTTAATATGATTCTAAAGTTTAGTGTGAAAAGTCTAAAATTAAAAGCATCTTCAATTTTGTAAGAGTTTATTTTTTTATAACTTTCTCTTATGATTATATTTTGGCTCATGGAACAGGACATCTCTCACCTTTTATTTTCTGTGGATGCCTGGTGTAATCATTTTCTTAACCATTGCTTTCTTTCCAATCATCTCTTTAATAAGAAGGATTTCTGCAACAATTTTAGTAGGATCAATTATAGTATATTCTGTAAGTTTTGGCTTACTGAACATGATCTGGGATATGTAGTGGGCAGTTCTAGGATTTGGCAGTCACACTGCATATGAGAAAAGAATAATATGTGAAAATGTAGAGTAGTCTCAATAAGTAATGTTTGTATAGCACATTTCCACTGAGAAAGCACATTAAAATGTGTGATTTTGTTTGAGTAGTTAGCAACTTTGGGAGCTATAACAGTATCATTATTTCCATTTCATAGCCCAGGAAATTAAAGGTCAGAGGCAAAGTTCTGTGCTAAGAGATGCTTAGTAGTTGAACAACATGGTGAAATCAATGTCTTCTGCTACTCCACCACTTTCCATATGTATATATTACAATTGCTAGAACAGGCTTTGTAGAGGCAGATATTACTTATTTAATTACCTGTGTAATTACGTATCTGACAGATTGAGGACCTTTTCCCCATTCCTACTATCAAAATCTGTCCCAGCAAAGAGTTCCTAAGGACTAGAGCACATCATTTCACAGTGACACCTTGCCCCTTTGTTGTCACTCATCATGTTCAGTTATCTCCCTGATATATGAATGTTCTAAGCCTCAGATATTGATGAATTTTTTTCAAAATAAAAATGTATAGTATTTCTTTCCAAGTATGTTCTTCTCTTCATTTCCATGTTAGTGTTAGTCATGGCACTATGCTTCCTGTCATTGAAGATTTCAGCCTCGCTGTGATTTTGAGACCTTTTCTTAATTTCCTCTGACATGCAGAATGGATGAAGCCCAACATGTTATCTAACAGTCCTGCTTGAAGTTGTCTCTTTTTTTCTCCTTTCTGAAGTAAGAATCTGGAGACATACTTTCAGTTTTTATGTATTTATGTTTTCAGAAAAAAAGATTCAACTCTTCCTCTTTAATTATTGTAATCTGCAACACAATGATTGTTAATGTTTCTCCAGTGTGGGTCATATGTTCACATCTGAATGAGAAGTTTTGAATCAACTAATTGGAGCATTTACCCACTGCATTAATGTCTCATCTATACTCTGAGTATCATCATATAAAGAAGAATATTATTTATGTAGGGGAATTTTCTGAACTCCTGAAATATATTCCTTTATGCACCAACACTTTGTTTTAATCCTTCCAACTAAAGAGTTATGGAATGGGGGCTGGGGTTGTGGCTCAGTGGTAGAGCACTTGCCTCACATGTGTGAGGCACTGGGTTCAATTCTCAGCACCACATATAAATAAATAAAATAAAGATCCATTGGCAACTAAAAAAATATTTAACAAAAAAAAGAGTTACAGAATGGCTGACTATTTTTCAAAGAAACACATGGCATTGCTTTTTTCCATAGAGGTCATTTTATCCTCCATTAATTCCTATATACTCTATCTATTCTGTGGCTATTATGGAGTATAGATT
>PVHX01014122.1:25587-51895 GCA_004024805.1 Geosciurus inauris | reverse complement strand
CACGCCTCCTGGCTACCGCTGCCTCCCGGTGATCCTGTACTCACACATACACGAGCGAAATTCCTGCATGGGATGTTGAGCTGCAGAATGATGCCAGGAAGCTGGCTGGAAAACGGCACCTCCACCACTTCCAGCTTTGGTCCCTGAGAGCCTAGCGCAGAGTGGACTGTCTAGGCCGCCATCTTGGAACCGCCCCCCGAAAAAATTTTATTTTAACAAGTATTTATTTAACATTCACATTTTATGAGATTGTTTTGTTCTTTGAATATAGTAATATCAAAATAAAAATTCTTAAAATTAATTTCTTTGTGGTACCTATTTTTATTTAAAGGAGCAAATAACTTAGATGAATAAGTACATCAAATTATGACATTTGAATATAATAAAATGCTGTAGGAAAAATTAAATGACAAAAAGAGATAGGAAGTGTCAAGGTAACAATTTTAAATGAGTAACCACTTTGCTGAGAAGGTGATTGTGTGGACATTTCCTATTGGCTCCTCTAATTCCATTATGTTCTGTCTTCACTTGATTATTGTGTTCACTTGACTTTTGTTTGTCTGTTTGTTTGCTTTGCTATGGAAACAATTGATAGAGTAAAGAGAAAACCTACAGAATAGGAGAAAATGTTTTCAAACTATACATTTGAGAAAGAATTGGTATCCAGAATACATAAAGAATTTAAAAACCTCAATAGCAAAAGATCACAACTTTAAAATGAACAATAGACATCAATAGATATTTCTCAAAAGAAGACATACAAATGGCCAACAGATATTATGAAAAACTGCTCAACATCATTAATTATCAGGGTAAAACAAATCAAAACCACAAAGTATCACACCATACCTGTTAGAATGGTTATTAAAAAAATGACTAAAGATTATATGTGCTGGTGAGGCTTGCACATTTTTGGTGGGAATGGAAATTTGTAGGACCATTATGGAAAACAGTTATGAAGGTCATTAAAAATTTAAAAATAGAATTACCAATTGATCCAGTAATTTCACTACTGGGTATATATTTAAAGGCAATGAAATTACTATGTTGACAGCCATCTGTTAATTGCAGCACTATTCATAATAGCCAAGAAAAGGAAACAATCAGAGTGTGCATCAGCTGATCAATGGATAAAGAAAATGTTGTACATACATAATGGAAAACTATTTATCCATAAAACAGTACAAAATTCTGTCATTTGGGACAATGTGGATGGAACTGGGTATTATGATGTTAAATAAAATAAGCGTGGCACAGAAAGACAAGTACCATGTGATGTTTCTCCTAAGTGTAATGTAAAAAAAAGTTGATTTCACAGAAGTTGAGAGTAGAATAGTGGTTGCTAGTGGCTGGTGATAGGAGAAAAGAGGTGGGAGATATTGATCAAGTTAAGTTAGAGTTAGCAGAAAAAAGTTCTGGTGTGGAATTGCAGAGTAGGGTGAATATAAATATTAATTTTGAGCTAAATATTTCAAAATTATTCCTAAAAGAAAGGATTCTGAATATATTTGCATCACAAATAAATGACAAAATTTGGAAGAGATAGATATGTTTGACTCAATTAAATGTTTCACAATGTACACATATATCAAAACATTGCTTTATTTAACTAATGTGTACTAATTTTATATATATTTTAAAAATTTAATTTAAAATATGACTTTTGGAATAAAATAGAAATATGCTTTTTCTGAATATTAATGACTTGCTTATAATATTTTTTATCCTTCAAAGATTAGCTATGATTAAAATACCTACCAGAGTGCATAGCAGATACTACATAATTGATATATGTTATTTTCTTTCATATTCTATTTCTCTAAATATGCTGTACCTCAATTTTTCTGAAAGCCTCAGTATAGAATTATCTATTTACTTTTGTAATATAAATTTATATTTTATAACTATTAGAGTTTTGAGAGGAAAATCTTAGTACTCTTTTGGAGAATGCCTTCAAGTAAATTTGTCATCTGTATATATATGTATGTGTGTTTATATATATACACACATACATACATATATATACATGTATATTTTATCTATCAGTCTTATTTTTTTCTCCTACATTCCCAATCCCCACCACATTCAGGTATTTTGTCTTTTCCCTATAAATATATCCTTAAAATATAGTTTCTGCATTCAATGTAATAATAGTTATTGCAGTTACAATCAATCATGCTTCTGTATTTAATAAGTACTAACATGTTGGTATTCCCACAGCAGCTTAGGAAGAGTCACCACTCTCCTTTTCTTGAAAAAGAGATGTTATTCACTAATGAAATAATGCCACATTGCCTCATGGTGAGAGTTAGAAAGCAGCCTATGGTGAAAACTGGACAGACATCAAAGTTGTGGCATCATCTGCTTGCATTTGAACATCTGTCATCCACGTTGACTGGTCGGTGACCCTTGAACAAATAGCTGCCTGTTCCTTAAACTGAGTGCATTACTTTTACCTGGTGCAGTGCCTAATTCATTTTATAATGTTCTTAATTCTTTGTTAAAATACTCATCTGTGACTGCAGAATGGCCTCCTTCCATTTAAGTTTTCAGAGTCATCCCATCCTTTTAGCAAACAAAGCACTTCCTTGCTAAGGTTGAAGGATTTTAAATATGATCTCATCAAGCCTCTGAGCATAAAAGTGAATTCTGTCCTGTATTAACACATCAGTAGATTGGTAAGAGGGGAACAATGTTTTAATGACTCCAAGTAGTTTATGCAATTTAATCTTTCAGGTTTCTTTATGTTGTTTTTCCCCACCACTTCATTCCTACTTCTTACATTTTTCTCATCCATTTCAACCCATAGGAATAAAGATCTCACATTCTTACTAGTTTTGAAAAAAAAGTAACCATTAACCAGGTAGTGTTTGTGTCAAGGATGGATCCCAAGTTAATAGAGCTAAAAATAGAGAGAAGAAAAATTTATCTTAATTATTTTCTACTTAACCATGTTAAAATAAAATTAGGCAATCTTAATTCTCAAGCCCTGAATGTGAATGCCTATTTATTTTAAAGACCACGAGCAAAGAAGGTGTGGCATCCTTTCTGTAGTCTTTTGTACTTGCTTCCAAGCAAAGGCATAGTCAATGATTTCAGGCTCCAGATGGATAAAATTCAGGATAAAGGCATGAAAGAAAGCCCTCCATTATCATAGTTAAATTCTGGGCCCACACTTAAGAAATTCATTTAGATTAAATAGAATATGTTTACTTTTTAATGTTTTGTGTGAACAATGAAAGCATGCTCCATAGAAATTCCACCATATGAATGATGGTCTGTTTTCTATTATTTCTGAGACACTTTTTAAATCAGAAGCACTTTCTATCCAAATGGTTACTCAACCCCCTAGCCAAAGCATGAGTAAGTGCTTCTTCTTCAATTAAACAGTTTCATCTCCTTAGATACAGCAAAATACAGAAATAAAAATCACCACGAAAATCTGTGACAGTTGTGTCAAACATCTTTTCCCTTTTTTTCTTAAATACTTCCATTATACAAAATGTTATTTATCATGCTTATTTTCTCTTCTGAAATTCTTTAGGGTTATATAGTTACAAGCAGAATTTCCAAAGTGTCTTCAAGTGCAGGGTCCTGTGATTATTTTCAGGTCTAAATTCAAAGCCTATTCAAAGGTAGCTATTGTCCAATTTATATTTTTCATTTTAGTTATCTTAGTATAACAATATGAAACATATAATTTCTTATTTCTAGGTACATTTCCATAGTTAGGAAGCAAAATTACCTCATTATACTTTATACATACTGTATTTTTAAAAGCCTTTGAGAGAAGGTATGGATTTGAAATGAACTTGAAATAACAGAAATAATTGGAGAGCTTTAATGAAAGAAAAAAATAGTATCATGGTATTTAAAATAAATAAATAACTCATGATATTTAAAATAAATAGACATTTGCATTCAGGACTTGATAATTAAGATTGCCTAATTTATTTTAACATGGTGGAGTAGAAAATAACAGATAAATTTTTTTCTTCTCTTTATTTTTAGCTCTATTAACTTGGGGTCCATCCTTGACACAGTCATTACCTGATTAATCTTTACTTTTTTTTCAAAACTAGTAAGAATGTGAGGGCTTTATTCCTATGGATTAAAATGGACAATGTAGAGAATAGGAATGTAGTGGTGGGGAAGAAACTCAGAACATTTAAGGGAGTAGCCTGTGAAGTTTGTTGTTTTCTCTATCACACATATATTATTTCTTTTAAAACTAAATCAATCCTCAAAGTGACAAATTCAAATTATGCCACATTGGTCATTTGAATGATATTTTCTTTGAGTAAAATCAGTCTGGCCTTGAACCTGAGATTCTCCCTCTTCAGCCTCCTGAGTCACAGGCAGAAGCCAACACTCCAGTCTGTCCCCTCTATTTTTAAAGACTTATAAATACTATATAAAACTTTTGTGTCTGTGTGCTAATTTGTATATAAAGGTAACCTATGTTGGAGTACTTAATGTTTTGCCTAAAAAATATAGATGAGAGCAACTTACAGCATCAAGAATGACAATTAGTTTGTGTACCAGCTTGAAAGTTCACACGATAATATCATTATCAATTGCACTATCACCTTCACAGTCAGTAATCAAAACCAAAATTCCCCATGGTCAGAACATCTTCTCTTGAAATGATAATAGGAAAAGATATTTATAGGATGTCATAATGAAATGATGTGGCAGAGAAGAATTCATTGCTCTGACAGACATCAGATTCCAAATGGAATTTTATCAAGTGCTGAGTGCTATTAGAGAAAGAATACTCCCACTCCACCACTTCCCCATACCAATTAAGTCAGGCCCCCCAAAGTTCACTTGTGGAAGACAAGAATTATTCTAGCTTTTAGATATTAAGAAAACATTATATAGTCTATGTTACAATGACAACTAAACGGGCAGCTTAAATGCAAATCATAGGTGCAAATATTTGTAAGATGTTATTTAGCTCCAGTCCCTTTCAAATTAGCAACATTTTTTATATTCTTTTCCAGTATGCTACTATAAAAATCAACACTCTGCATACAGGCTGATTAGAATTTAAAATAAATGGGAGAAATGAATTTTTCTTGTTTCCCTTGTAAAGACTCTTTCATGGAACCCTGGAATGCAGAGCTGCACAATACCACCTACTTGGGAAATGAAATTTCTTCTTAGACTCAGAACTTCCTGGAACCCAGAGATACTTGATCACAACTCCACTGAATTCTGTAATTAAAACATCAAAATCAAGAACCACATAGAGTTTTCTCTACATTAAAAGGAAAAAGTATGTAACACACCAAAAAATGTAAAGTACAAATAAATTCAGACTTCTTTCATAAATAACTGATGGTCAGTACTTTGACAGCATTTCTGGATGTCTGTCCTTTATATTATTGGTTTAGTGAATACTGGCACACTGATTTTTTATGACAATTCTAAATGCAATACTAAAAGAATACTTTGGTTTGGTAGTTGGATTTTTAAGAATTCAGACCCAGGTATGGTGCAGGATATTCAATGTTTGAAAAGGGAGATATATACAATAACTGCATACCTTAGCATTGGTTATAATGGTAAACAAAGTACCAATACAACTGAATACTCAGCTCTAATTGATTCTGTAAAATGTTTGATAAGGCAGAATTTTAATTGCATATATAATTTTAATACATGTGTCTTTTAAATGTTATTATATTTATTGTACATGTTGTATTATGTACATACAAAAAGTGAAGAGGGATGGGAAAGGGGAGAAAATGCAGAATCAATTTAATAAAATCATGTTATGTGCACATGTAAATATACCACAGAGAATTCCAACTTTATATATACGTAGAAATCACCAATCGAAAGTCAATAAATAAATGTACTAAAATAGATAAGAGGAAGGAGAACAGGGAGAAGGAAGAGAGGAGGGAAAGAGGGAAACAGGAACTGAAATGGAATAAATAAAATTCCTTACTTGTGTAATTTTGTCAAAATAAACCCAACTTCTATGTATAATTATAAAGCTCTAATAAAAAAACTGGAAAAATCATTTTATTACATATATTTGTGCACATGTTGTATTATATACATATGCAAAGTGAAAGAATAACTAGGATCAATTTTACATATCTATCATCATTCATAGTTCTACCTTTTAACATATAAAGGCATCTAAAAGCTTGTCTCTTACCTAATATTCAATATATAATATTATATATATTATAATATATATAATATTATTACCCACAATTATTCTGCTATACATTAGGTTTCTATGTTTACTAATCCTACCTAACTGCAAATTTGTACCCTTTGACCCCTATCTTATCATATGCTTTGCCTACCTACCCCTGTTAACCAGTACATTTTTCTGTTTCTGGTTTATTTTATTTAGCATAATATCCTCCATGTTTGTTCTCCTTTTTACAATGGCAGTATCTCATTTTTAAAACTGTATAATATTCCATTGTGTGTATTTAAACCACAATTTCTTTTTGGTTGATTTATTGATTTGAATCAGTTATAAATGACAGAAGAATGTTCTTTGATTCATTCTACACAAATGGAGCTCAATTATTCACATCTCTGGTTGTACACAAAGTAGGGTCACACCATTTGTGCAATCATACATGTGTCTAGCATAATGATGACAATCTCATTCCACCATCTTTCTTATCCCCATGCTCCCTTCTCTCTCCTCCCACCCCTTTGGCCAATCCAAAGTTGCTCTACTCATCCCATGCTCGCTTTTTATGGATTAGCATCCATTTATCAGAGAAAATAATTTGGCCTTTTGTTTGTTGGGATTGGCATACTTCACTTAGCAGGATATTCTCTAAATCCGTCCACTTACCTGCAAATGCCATGATTTTATTCTCTTTTATTGCTGACTAATATTCCATTGTGCAAAGAAACCACAATTTATTTATCCATTCATCTATTGAATGGCATCTAGGTTGGTTCCACCATTTGGCTATTGTGAATTGTGCTGCTATAAACATTGATGTGGGTGCATCACTGTAGTATACTGTTTTTAGGTTTTTAGTGTATAGACCAAGGAGTGGGATAGCTGGGTCAAATGGTGGTTCCATTCCAAGTTTTCTAAGGAATCTCCATACTGCTTTCTAAATTGGTTGCATTAATTTGCAATCCCACGAGCAATGTATGAGTGCCTTTCCCCCTATATCCTTCCCAACAGTTGCTTTTATTTTGAAAACTGCCATTCTGACTGGAGTGAGATGAATCTTCGAGTAGATTTTATTTTCATTTCTCTAACTGCTAGAGATGTTGAAAATTTTTTCATATATTTGTTAATTGATTGTATATCATCTTCTGAGAAGTTTCCAATTCCTTAGCTCATTTATTGATTGGGTTATTTGTTTTTTTGGTGTAAAGTTTTTTGAGTTCTTTATATATCCTAGTGATTAGTGCTCTGTCTGATGTGCATGTGGCAAAAATTTGCTCTCAAAATGTAGGCTCTCTGTTTACCTTATTGATTTTTTTTTTAAAAGAAGCTTTTTAGTTTGAAACCATCCCATATATTGACTTGATTTTATTTCTTGTGCTTTAGAAGTTCTCTTAAGGAAGTTAGGGCCTAATCTGACATCATGAAGATTTGGGTCTATTTTTCCTTCTATTAGGCATAAGGTCTATGGTCTAATTCCTAAGTCCTTGATCCACTTTCAGTTGAGTTTTGTGCATGGTGAGAAGTAGAAGTTTAGTTTTATTTGCTGCATGTGAATTCCCAGATTTCCCAGCAGCATTTGTTGAAGAGGCTATGTCTTCTCCAATGTATGTTTTTGGTGCCTTTGTCTAAATAACTTTAAAATTCTATGCTTGTTCTTCATGCTAGGCATTTTATTATAATGTTCCTTGGTGTAGATCTGTTGTAATTTGTACATTTGATGTCCTGTAAGGCTCTTGTATTTGATTTTCCATTTCCATTAGATGCAAGCTGCTCCATCTAAAGATGGTGGAAGCAGTAGGGGAGGTAACTCTAGATGGCAGTGGAAGTGCCCCAAGATGGAGGCAACTGCTTTCAGAAGTAGGGCTAGAAGGATGGGCTGTTTGATGGTGTTGGGTGGACTCTCTGTGGCAGCAATGGGCAACTGACCCTGTCCATTGTCCATGGTGTAGATTATCATGTAGGAAAGGGTATGGTGGTGGCTGCAGTATCCCAAGATGGAGGTGGTTTGGGTGAGGCCTCACATTGGTGAATAGGGAGCCACAGCGCCGTGTTCCTCTCTGGGCTTCGGCCTAAACCACAATTTCTTTATGCATTCATCTGTCAATACACATGTAGGTCATTTCCCTATCTTGGCCATTGTGAATAACGCATCAAAGAACACAAAGTGCAGATATACCTATGAGGTGTCATTTCATTTCCTCTTGGGTATATGTTCAAGGGAAAGATTGCTGGGTTATGTGATAGTTCTGTTCTTACAGTTTTGAGGTGAATCCATTTTATTTTCCAGCATGGCTGAACTAATTTACATTCCCACTAAAAATGTGTAAGAATTCCCTTTCTCACAGTATTTATAAGCAGAAAACATTTATAACACTGTTGATATGGGATCATATCTATCTATCTGTATCTATGCATCTTTCCATAAGAAAGTCTAAAGGCATACATCTAAAACATTAATAAGGTCATATATGAATATTAGGCTATATATTATGTAAGTTTTCTTTTACTTTATAAAGGTAAACATCTATTAATCAAATAATGAAATGTTCTAAAGGAAAAGAGATGGATGGCTTTTAAAAAAATCAGTTTCCCAGGGAGGAGATTATTGAACAAGAAGATGAAACAAATTTGAGATCTACAGTAAGAATCTTTCCTTTTGGCTTGGTTTTCTCAGAAATAAGTATACATTTTCTTCTTTGTTGGAATATCTGGTCTTAAATTATTTTTGTTAGGTCAGTTCAAGATCTCGCGTCTCTTCTCATGAGGCAAACGAGACCATACAATATGGTGAATGCCCTCATGGGGAACAAAACATCAAGCAGCCTGCATGTTCAAAGGAACAGCCAACCAGATGCTGATATGTAAGCAGTAATGGCGCCTCCTACCAATCAACGTACTTTTCCTGACTCATCCCGGAAGGACTCTGACCTCAGCAGAATCCCCTGACCAACCCCAGAGAACACAGGACTCCAGATAGCTCCTCTTCCTACCTCAAATCCTCCTCTTCCTGCCTTAAGCTTTCCCCTTCCTGACCAGATTCTTAAAATTTTCTGTACCACGGAACATGTATGTGATTCTCCCGGACCCCCTCTGTTGGATGGAGGAATTCACTTGGAAGCATATTTCCCAATAAAGCCTTACCCAGCAGTTTTATTTACCATCTTTTGGTCTCCTGGCTTTACACTTTTCACAGTGAGTAACATGCATTACTGAATTAACTTGGTTTACTGGCAATTGTTTGTAGCAGACTTAATTTTCAGTGTGTTTTGGGCTTGTGTATTTATAACATCTACTGCAGAACTTCTTGAACATAATGCAGTAACAAAAGGGTTAAACTATTTATAGATACATGTTCAGATAACCAAGAACACATTTCACACCTGACATGCTTTTATTGTCAGCCGCAACTCTGGGCAATTTGTTTTCTCCTTTGTTTAATTTTCAGGTTTCCAAACTGGTGTTATAACAATGCCTTTGTCTATTTATCTAAAGAAGAAAGCTGCTTTTACCTAGAAATTTCTATTGTGAAGGTAAAAGAGTAGAAATTTGATACCAACCAAAAGGTGGATTCAATTCAATTTCTATTTTTTTTTTTGCAGGACTTAAAAAATTATTTAATTTGGGCTTCAATGTCCTTATCAGTACAGTGTTGATATTGATCCCAAATTCATAGGGTTATAGAAAGAATTGGAGAAGATATTTTTTGAAAAGTACCTTATCAGCTTAGAGTGTATTTGGCTTGAATTAGTTTAATTGGCATTGGAGATAAGGGAGATTTATTTACTCGTGTGATAAGTAACTTCCAGGAAGGATCATTTAGCAGTGATTAGTGTACTTGTTAGGTCAGCTTGAGGCTATGCTCAGAAGGTTTACTTCTTATTGCAGGATAGCTGCCATAGTTCCAGATATCACATGCAGAGCCAACATCCAATCAGAGAAGTGAGCTCTTCTCTCTCTTTATGATTAAGGAAGCATTTGTAATATGCTCTTCAGCAAAATCATGAGATCATACCATTGTCTTGATTCATACGCCCATATCAAAAACTAATGAATTGTGTTTGACTCAGACAGATTAGAATTTACTCAAGCTTTCCTGAAGGATGAATGAGTGAATGTATAGATAAAAACTTTGGGGTTTACACATTGAAAAAAATTTTGAAGTCCTACTTTGTGAATTAGAAAGCTTTGATATATACTCTATGTATGTATAATGTCAAAATATATTCTACTGTCATGTATATATAAAAAGAAAAAATAAAATAAATAAAAAGTAAAATAATAAAATAAAAAGTAAAATAATAAAATTAAAAATTAAAGACTTGCAGTAGGGTTTATTGAAGTAGATTTGTTTTATCTAAATGAGATTACATATGACTAAATGAGATTACATACGATTTTACTTTATATTATATTGACAGATATTGAGAATAGAATTAAGAAAGGCAAAACTTGAGAGAATCTCATTCCATTTCTCTTGAATTCCTTTCTCAGTAAATGAAGCTGCTTTTATTTTATTCAGTCTTTCAGAAGATATTTATTTAATCAGCCACTTTTTCCAAACCATAATGATTGCAATAAATGCCTTCTAAATGGACATGGAAAATAGTATTAAATGTAGAGGCACTTGTTTTATGCAGAAGAGTGTATCATCGAATCTCACAGGCTCAGTTGAACCATTTGCTAAAACTGTTAGACATTCTGGGATGTGTTTAACAGATCATTAAGAAATAATTCGCTTATTTCACTTAGTACAGTGAATCTCACCATCATGACATTCACAAAACACTAATTAAAAAATAAGTAAATAGCAGAAATACCAGTAGAGGGAAGGGAACAAATGGAGAGGGAAGAGGAAAGGAGAAGGGGAAGTACTGGGAACTGAATTAGTACAAATTATATTCCATGCTTTTATAATCATATCAAAATGCATCCTATTGTCATGTATAACTAAAAAGAATCAGTAAAAGTAAAAAATAGTTTACTCAACATGAAAAAAGAAAGCTTTGATAAACCATGTATTAAAATCATAAAGCTGATATTAAATCTCTATCACTATCTCCTTAAATATGAAAAATAAATCAGACATAGCTAGTTTGTAATTCTGAATTTGGATCTTATTTAATTTAGGCATTAATTCTTATATACATTTAAAATATACTTAGGTATATACTACATTACACTGTAAAAGATACATAGCCAAAAGCAATGGCATGCCTGTGAATTTCAAGGAATTAAAATTTGGATCTTTGGTGTCCCCCACAAGGCTCATGTGTTAAAGGTTAGTTACTTGTAGTGTATTATTTTGAGAGGTGGTAGAAATTTTAAGAGATGGAGCTTAGCAAGAAATTGTAGGTCATTGAGAGCAAATGATTGAATGGGTTGTGGGACCCTGATCTTCTCTTTCACCTATAAGCCATGAGGTGAATGATACTATTTGGCCACATACTTTTCTTGCCATAAATTGTTGCTGCCCACTGGCCCTAATGCAACAGTCCAATCAATCATGAACTGGAACCTCTAGAACTGTGAGCCAAAGTAAACCTTTTTTATTTACAAGCTGATTATCTCAGGTATTTGTTAGAGTAACAGAAAGATGACTAGCACAAAATATGAACTCTTCCCTTGTATTTGTCCAAAACCTTGAAAGTAAATATTTCCATTGTGACTCTTTAAAAGTAAACATACAAATTCTAGCTGGGAACAGTTTTAGTCTAGTCTTTTGCCCTTTAGGGTTGGGCTATCCTTTGACTGTGGGTAGATTTTCAAAGAGAACACACTGGGATAATAGGTAAATACATTCATGATATGGACCTAACTTTGGCTCTGGCAGTGTGTCTGCACACAATTTTAGTTCCCTTGTTCTGGGATTACATTTCTTTTTCAGGGAGGGTAGAGAAAGACTTCACTTTGAACATGAATCTTTTATTATTCCCCCTCTTACACTAAGAATTATGCAGTAAATTAGCTTTGCCAGTAATAGTAAAATATGTTGCAAATATTAAGCTGCAAAAATAAGGGTTACTTCAGCTGAGTCCCCACCGAAATGAAACTAGAGGGGTTCAAAAGTGCATACATAATAACAATAAGAAAAATATGGATATCAGCAGATGAGATTTCAAAATGATTTTAGAAGGAAAGAAATAATAAAATAGACAAGAACAAGGTAGATTGGAGCTGTGTGGATGTAGATATATCAATAAATACACCTGAGCGATCCTCATGTCAGAGTGGTAGAGATAGGCATACAGAAAGAACAAAAATGAGCACAGCAACATCTAATATTTAAAACTAAGCCTGGGATAGAAAGCCAATGAAAGTGCAGACCATATTTCAAAGCAAATAGGAACAATGTTAGAAAAAAATAAGACTGAAGACAATTAATCATATATTTATCTCTCTAATGTATTCCAGAGATGATCAGAATATGCAAATGAGAAAACTGTGAAAAGAAATGATAGAAGATAATTTCCTTTCAGTGAAGGTACATACTTCTAACACTCTTAAAATGCGATGAATGATGAAAAGGGCAAAGTTAAAAGGACTTCGACATAGACATAGTCTTGTAAAAGTTTTTAAAAAATCCCATGTTGCCAGGTGTGGTGGTGCATTCCTATAATTCCAGTGGCTCTGGAGGCTGAATCAGGAGGATTGCCAAGTTCAAAGCCAGCCTCATCAGTTTAGCAAGATTAAGCAATTTAGCAAGACCCTGACTCTAAATAAAATATGTTTTTAAAAAATCACAGGTTAAAATAATATTTAAAACATTTTCAGGAATAATATAGAGAGTCCATTCTCATTGTTTGTGGATTTGTCTTTTCAAAATAGCTTATTCACTAAAACTAATTTACATTCCTCAAATGAATACTCATATTCTTTCATGGTGGTTTGTGGCTATGCACAAGGCAGGGAAAACTGTGTCACAATAACATTGACAGCTCCCATGGAACTAGGGGATTCTCTGCCTTCTGTTTGGATTCTCATACTAGAAATCACTGTCCTTCTCTCAGTCTATTTAATGCCACACTTTCTGAATTTGTGTGCTCCTTGTCGGTGATTATACTGTTTAAAGTGGTCCCCCAAGCATAGTGCCAGAGTAGTATCTTTTGTTCCTAAGTACAAGAAATCTGCAGTGTGCCTCATGAGGAAAGTAATTGTGTTGGGTAAGCTTTGTTCAGGAGTGTTAGTGCCATTGACCATGAGTTCAATATTAACAACAGCATACATTCAATAAGGTATCCTTAAACAGAAACACACATTTGATATTTAATGAAAAATGTAAAACCAGTGGCTTTCAGGAACCTAATCTTGCATTTCTAATTGGAATTTTTTCATATTTGCTAATTCAGTGTTTACAGTGACTTCATAGACTACAGAAAATAACAAAAACTGTCAGTCACTTAAAAGAGACAGGCATTAGACTTTCTACAATGTTGGTAACTTCATATGATAAATCAGAATTTAAAATGCAAAAACATTATTTTGAACTAATTTTATGTCTAGACAAACTCTTAAACATTTAAGGATACACTTGGAATAAAGACTTTTAATCTTCATCCAGTTAATTGAAGATGCATATCAATGAAACAAAGGAGATACACAAGATAGAGAAAATGAAAAACTAAACAAAGAAATAAAGAAAATAATGAATGATTGCTGCAATATAGGCTTAGCAACCTGCTAGTTAACATTAAAGAGAGAAGGACTTTGATTCTGAAAATGGAGGGGAAAAATAACCAAATTTTTTTTTTGCCATAAAACTTACATTTGGTCCTTTGTTCCACATTTCATCTGGTTTTGAGCCTCAGAAAGATGATTTGCATGAATTCCATTAATAAGCTACTTTTCCCACCAGTTTTGGGCTAGTGTCATTCATTTCAGTGAGGAGATTAGATGGATCCAAGAGGGTAAGGTAAAGTTATCTATTCTATCTATTATCTTTCTCCTTACAATGTTGCATGGGGCTGGCCATATCCTACAATCAGAGGTTACTGTTTTATCAGATTGGCCATCTTTGACATATATCTCTCACTTTTGGTTCCAATAGTTTTTCTCTACCATTATTCCCTTAGGCCTAGGGAAGGTCATGGTTCTACTGTTATTAAGCCACAATTCTGAACACTACCTTGCACCTCCTTACACACCCCATTTGTAATAGTGCATATACTCCTTTATAAATGGATGCCTCACAAATGATCCTAATTTACCTGTGTCATCTAAGACTGATCTATTATAGTACATAATAAAATCGAGTGTTAGAAAAGCCAGTGATGATAAATTCACCTTAATCTTTTGCTCAGTAAGTATATAAGGGAGATTAAAATCACTAAGGGGGAAAAATCATCTTATACAATCAGTTTACAAATTTAAGGAAAGTTAGAAAATTGGCAGGAAGAGAGAATTTATTTAACGTTTATGCCAGGATATTGTTCTTTGGTGTTTAGTGCTCATAAAGTTGAAGCTATAAGAAATATATAAATAAAAATTGTAGTCCACTAAAAAATTTTAAAATTCATCATGCAAACAGCTATCTAAAAAATATAATTTATTGGAACTTTATAGTAATCTAACTGACTTGGTCATAAAAATAGACAAGATGTATATTTTAACATTTTTCAAAAAATAAAATTTTATATGTTGGATAATGACATGTTGAAGCAGAGGAGGAAAATTTAAAAAATAACACAGATTTTTATGCATGCATATCTGTAAATTAATAAATTTAATGAATATAAACATGTAGATATTATTTAAACTTATGGAGCTAATTAGTAAGACAAATCTCAACATGTAAGTATATGTCTACACCCATATCCAAACATATATATATATTTCAAATATAAATATTTTGAAGGATGATAAATATAAATATTTTGAGGATAAGGGCCAGAGGAGAGAGAAGACAATGCAAGTGACCAAAGTATATCATTTCACAATTCAGAATAAGTTGATATTGGGTAGTATACAAAGATAAATAGAAAAGGAATCTAGAAAAAATACACACACTCACATGTATGAACAAGATGAAGTTGAAAGTATGCATATATAATATATATTGTATATGCATATAAACTTATCCATAGGGGTATGTGCAGGTGGGTTTATGTGTCACTTTACCACTGAGCTACCTCCTCAGAACTTTTTTTTTTTTTTTTTTTAGACAGGGTCTCAAGTTGCTGAGACTGGCCTTGAATTTGCTATCCTCCTGCCCCAGCCTCCCAAATGTGGGATTATAGGTATGTTCTACTGTGCTCAGCATCCATATGTATTTTTGAATCAGCTTATCAATTACTATAAAGAAGTTGACAGTAACAGTACTATTTTGTAACTTTCAATGTGTAAGTTTTGCATTATTTTTTAATCCTATGCATTTTATTCTTTTTAATGTCACAAGATGGAATTGTTTCCTGAATTTAACTTTAGATTGTTAATTTCAAGTGTATGGAAAACACTGATTTATTTTTGTATGTTGATGGTATAGCCTTGCTGGATGCTCTTATTAGTTTGAATAATTTTTTAGTGTATTCCATAGGATTTTCTTTATTAATGTTTATGTCAAATGCAAATAAGGACAATTTTTCCAATTGTATTTCTTTCTTTCCATTTGTTATGCTTTTTATTTCCTATTTATTTTTCTTTGTCTTCATTTTCTCTTTTCTCCCTTGCTCCCTCATTTCTCTGCTTCTTTGTATCAGAACTTCAGATGGGCCTAATCAGCCCACTGAGCAGCTCCAGCAAGTGGCCAGGTATATCTGTGTCAAATTTTAATAACTAGCTTGCTGCCTAATCCACATGCCCAAAGACCATGTGGAAGCCCCAAATTGAACATAGAGCTAGCATAAGAGGACTCCTCTCTGGGATTTGATATGACATCCTAAAAAAACTCAAGTGTTGTTGTGGCTAGTGGTTTCTTTGTTATTGCTTTCCTTATATCTGCACACTCTTCATCCCTAGAACCTGTGTCATCTGTTTTCTATGACTGATCTACTATTGTACACAATAAAATTGAATGTCAGAAAAGCCAGAGATAACAATAAATTCACCTCAGTCCTTTGCCCAATAAGTACATAAAGGCAATTGAAATCACTAAGGGGAAAAACTAAAATCATATTATACACTCATTTTACAAATTACAAATTTGAGGAATGTTATGAACTTTGAACTTATGAACTACAAGCTATTGAGAATGTAGTCCTGGAGATCAATGGCTCCAAATCTTATGAAGCAAGAAAAGGGAAAAGATTTTACCCCTTTTCTTTCTCTGGAACATCTAGAAAGATTTCCTGGTTCCCAGATGAATGCAAAACTCAAAGCTAGAGGGCCTCAGTACTGTTTCTTGCTGCTGCCTGTACTAAGAGCTTGTCACTAAGGTCAAAAGGCAGAGAGGTTCTCTCCAGAATGAGCCACCATCTCCCAGATGCGAACTTTGACACATCCTGGGTGGATCAGGATGACTTGGATTCATAGGCAGCCGTTCATGAACCAGGTACTGGGCCATCAGGAGTTAACGCTCAGAGGGTAACAAAAGGTAGAGGATAGACATTGAAATGGAAATGTGGAATTTTAACTACCTAGAGATTCAAACTAAGACTTTGCTCAAAAAGGAACTGATACTTTGGAGAAGAGTGCTGATTGCACTGTCCCAAGGAGCTCCTACAGCATAAGTCAGTCCTTGAGACCTAGACTGTGAAGCCTGGAGTGAGAGATGGCTGCTTGGGAATCAGCACACTGCTCAGGCCTTTCCGGACAACTGTGGGAAAGATAGCGCAATGAATTATCAGATAAACTGAAAGAATGCCCATAATTTGGCCCAATGGAAAATTCAAAATTTATCTAAAAATGTATATAACAAAAAGACTGAAGAGTGGAGTGCTGATTAGATTTTGTGCCTCTACAATATAAGTTCTACATTGACTTCAAGATTTACTGAATGGTACCAATTGACAAAACTTCATGGACTTAATACTGGAACTCAAATTACAGTCATATTTGGAGATCTCTCTAAATTTAAACACAATATCACCTAACCTCTTGGGAGTTAAATATAACATATAAAGGAAATGGGTATGCCTCATTCTATTATCTTTCTGAAATTGTTCATAGTCAAATCCTTAAAATATCCCGCATTGGTAAAAGACATTTCAACACAATGAGTAATACACCTGCTTATATATTTACTGGATAAAATGGAACCCCATCTCCCTGTAATTCACATAGATAAGATGCCCTAGTGTAAGTTTAACCCAGGCCTTTGAGAATTAAAACTGATTGCAAAAAAGAACTAATTAATAAAAGTATAGTTATCCCCACTTCCCCATATGACACAGTAATTTTGCTTGTTCTTAACCAAACTGAATGTCACTCACATTGAATTACTGCAGCCTTAACCATGAGGGCTCATCCATTCAGATGACCGTATCTAATACCCAATATTTTTAAAACAACTGACCCTCTTCCATTAACAATCAGAAAATACTTTTACTGTTATAGTTTTAGTAAATATACTCTGTTCAGTGCCATTTTCAACAACTCTCAACCAGTTGGCCCTCACATCTGAAACGACATAACACATCTTTTCTAGGTTACCCCCGTGGCACCTCAACAGATTTGTCGTCACACCCAATCTTGGCAGACAAGATTTTACCTGCATCCACCTTTCTCCAGGAGCACAGGTGTAACATTACACTGATGACATTCTCCCAGAGGAAATTCATTGACACACTCATTAAGGACATATAAGAAGAAAATCTTTTAGCCTTTTTAGGGTCCTGGTGGCAACATAGGTTCCATTTACAAACAAAAATTCAGAAGCATTTTTAAAAGAATAAAAAACTAAGCAGCAAACTGGGAAAGAAATATAAACAAGTGACTTATCTGATGAAAATTTTTGTATCCAAAATACATAAAGATTCTCAAAACTAATGATAGGAAAGTAAAATATTTTTAATTGGGCAAAAGGTTTGAATAAAATTCATCAAGGAAGATATTAATGACAAGCACAAGAAAACATTTAAATTGTTAGTCATTTGAGAAAGATACATGAAAAACACACTGCTTATCATTACACAGATAATTTGACCAAGGAAAAAATTCTGATAAGGCTCAGTGCTGGAAAGGATTTGGAGTTCCTGTAACCCTTCTACATGGCTGGTAGAAATGTAAAATGATTCAATCCCTTTAACTATTTCTTTGATTTTTAAACATATACCTGGTTTCACAGCTGTGTGCACTAGGTCAAAATTGATTAAAATTTATACTTTAAATATATTTAGTTTATTGTATTTCCCTTATATTTCAATAAGCTGCCAAATATGTCAAATGATTCTTAATATTTAATTGACTGATTTTTTTGTTAGTTTTACTTTTCTATTTTCAATACCCTGATTGGTTAACTTATCAAAAATTATTATCTTTTAACTTCTTGTAACCTTCAAAATAGTACTGCAAAGAAGATAATAACTTCTTCTTTCGTATAAAACACAAATAGAACCCACTCATCATCACTATTAGTACTTAATGAATAAAACACTAATTAGTGTTTTGCCATGGAATTAATCCTATAATAGGGATAAAGAATTAATTATGAATAACATATAATTGATTACTTACCTATTTTGAAGTTCTCTTCTGGTCTTCTACAAAGTTCAATATGCTGCCTATTTCCATCATATGTGATAAGACAATGCAGAGACTATTTTTCTTTGGGAAGGGATTCTTAACCATAGAGAGTCAATTCATGATGGGATTGTGAAGGAAAAAGATACTGGTGTGTATTAGGTGTTTTATGTTCACCAATATTCTAGGACAGACTTCAAACCTTCATTTCTTCAAACCTTTGCTTCAAGTGTGTAGTCTGCATTCTTCCAATGGAACCTCTTATGCAAGTTCAAAATATGAAAGAGTTAAAACCGTTTTGGTTTGATTAAATGGGTTTTACCGAATTGGTGGTCTTTATACTACTACTCTTTCCCCTTTGTTTATAAGTCCTGTCATATATCTGTCTAATTCCAGAGGAGTCTAAGCTTCAGAATTTGAAAACTGTTGGCCAAAAGTCACTCACTTCTTTGTGCAATGCTGGGTGATCACGTAAAGAGCTTTCATCTGGGTTGTTGCCAGACTTCCCAAAGAGCATTCCTGGATTAGTTCTTTCTGGAACTTTCTATGGGCTTAATGCCTAGGTATAATTGTGACTGAATAATAATGGTATTGGAGGTGAGGGGTAATGTTAGGAAGTGACAAATAGATCGAGAGATTGGATTTTGGCTACTCTGATAAGGCTTATCACATTGAATAGTTACAGATACCTCAATGATGTAAAATAAGTACAACCACCAATGTTAGGTAAACTATTCCTCTGTTAAACATTAAAATTGCTTTGATGAAATAACAATCACTAATCAACATGTTTATAATATGTTCATTTAGTCATCTGTAAAGGGAGTTAATTTAGCAAAAGCAATGGGCAGCACAATTCACTGGAATGTGTGAAAAATATTTGCATAATTTCTGTTTAACTTTAACTTAAAAATAATAAACAAATTAAGTTTCAGGAGGCTTGTTGGCAAAGATATGAGAACTACACAATGCAGAACTGGTGATGATACCACCAGGACTCCCTAATTTACTCTTGCTAAATTACAGCATAGTATAGTGTATTTGTACTTGGCTAAATGTAATTATGGAACAATTATCCAATTTTGACCCTATAAAAACAGAAAATTCATTTGAACCAATTTCTCTAATTGTAAAACACACACAAAAAATTAGCAAAATGTTTATGGTTACCAGTGTGAGATTTTTGTGGATCATAATAAGATGCAAAACTAATGTCAATTAGCACCTGACAATATGTTGACCCAAAAATTAATTACAAAATATATTATTTTACTCTATAAAATTGCATCCATTTTCATAGTCAATGATCCTTCCCTTAGTTTACATTTTGAGTAGAGCTAGTGGAAAATTGGGAAAGATGATCAGTTCTGCATTAAAAACTAGTATTCTCTTTCTGTTACTATGAATAGATTATAAGACAAGAAATATATCATTCAGCCCCCTTTAATAATAGAATATTAAAAGAACTGATGCATGAGACTTTCAGCCCTGGCCTATAAAAGCATTTCCTTTACCTTCCTATCCTATGTTAATGTCTAGGGTGACTGCAAGCCATGAGTTGGATCTTGAGGGACCTGTGTGTTTAGTCAGCTTTTTGTCTCTGTGAGTAAAATATCTGACAATATAAACTTAAGAAGTTGGGCTCAGTGGTACACATCTGTAATCCCAGAAGCTTGGGAGGCAGGAGGATCTTGAGTTCAAGGTCAGCCTCAGCAATTCAGCAAGGCCCTAAGCAACTCAGGCAAGACTCTGTATCTGAATAAAATATAAAAAAGGGCTAGAGATGTGGCTTAGTGGTTAAGTGTCCCTGGGTTCAATCCCTCGTATTAAAAAAAAAAAAAAAAACTAAGACAAGAAAAGATTTATTTTGACTCATGGTTTCAAAAGATTCAGTCCCTTGTCAGCTGACTTCTTTGCTCTGATCTTGAGGTGATATAGAAAGTCATGGCAGAAGGGCATGGAAGACGAAGTTGCTCAGCTCATGGTAGTCTGGAAGAAGAGAGAAAGGCCCCAATGAGAAGATCTGAGCATGCCTGCCAGGCACCGACTTTCACCAACTATGTCCTGCCTTCTAGTAATCCATTTATTCATCAATGAATTAATCCACCGATGAAGTCAGAGCCCTCATGAACAGTCACATCCCAAAAGCCTGCCAAATGCGGGACATTCTAGTTTCAAACCATAAAGCTATATCAGCCAAGGCCCCAAAAGGAATAGATTTATTTCTCTCCTAGTTCCTACCACAAAGCTGTTTGATTTATTATGATAAAGAGATCACGATTTATTTAGTAAGTCAATGTGATTTGAAAAGTTATCAGTTATAACTTCTAGGTTCATTTTACCAAATTTTGCATGAAGTAATTGCAAACAATGTTATGATCAGTATAACTTTTAACTCTAAGTATCTAATTAATACTTGAGGATAACCATATGTTCATGTTCCAAAATAATTTTAAGAGACAATCCCTCCAATAACTTATATAAAATTTCACTAAATTTAATGATAAATGTGAAGAAATGTATAGGGATGGATGGTCAGGGTAAAAAGTGCATTATGCCTCATTAGATTCTGTTGGAACATGCAGAGACAAACTGCAAACTTGTAGAAGACAAGTGCTTAAAACAATATATAGTGTAAGACACTTGCTACAGAGATGGATGAAAAAACAGTCCTAACACGCCTTACATTTTGGTATTTGTTACTTCATACTTCCAGGAAAGATACATAGAACAATTATTATTGTGGGCCACTAAAGATCCAAACCTGCACAGAGGAAACAGTCTGAAATGTTATATAACTTTGGATAAATTGAGAAGCTGAAGGCCTTGAGGTATAAGGGCCATACATGAAAAAGGGTCAGCTTTAGGATGGGCAATTGCATCTAGCTGGTGTTAGAGTTCTTTTTCTTAGTCCTGGATGTTTACTGTGAATTTGAGGGAACACTTGTATATAAGTTTTCCAGATTCTGATCAAGGACCTCCAAAATGTTGAACCCAGGATGCAAAGAAAGGGCCATCAACTCCAATTTTAAATTGCATTTGTTAGGATATTGGCCAGCCATAGACACCTCATGCAGCCAGGAGATCTTTATTCAGGGGGGATGGGCGCCCAGGAGGAGGAAGGAGGAAAAAGAGGGCAGAGGGGACGTGGGACAGGGAATTTATAGGGCCCGCTACAAAACACGTGGCAAGCTATGGATTGGTCACTTCAAAACTGGCGCGCTAGATAAGAGGTGGTGGTCTTCTTTGATGTAGTAACCTGAGCGGCCAGGCTTTGTTCTCCCGGGTGGAAGATTCGAGAGAGGAAGCGCCTGGGGCAGGGGCTGCTTTAGGCTTTTAGGGAAGGGATGCTAAAACTGAGTACAAAAGGGCTGTTCTTTACCTTGCGACATTAATCAAGCTTATATTGTGCACACCAATTAGCTGTACAGTGGCTGTCCCCTTCAAAAAAGTGAGGGCAGCAGCTTTGTCCAGGAGCAAGGAAGTTTTTATAATGCTGAGAATTATAAAGGTAGATATCTTAGGAATTTACAACTGACAGGTTCTGGCCAATGCATGCAGAAGCAGATAGCAAATCAATGATTTGCAAAACTCAGGTTCCAGCATGGGGACACTGCTGAGATTTTAAGGAGGGCAGTTACCTAATCAAAGCCAAACATGGTACAAACAAGTAAAACAAAAATAAAGTTTTATGACATCTTGTCAAAATGACTTTCAATTTTAAGATAGAATTAGGCTCGGTTTTATCATCCCCTCCTTTAGTTTCAGAAACTCCTTACTGATGCAAGGAGATGGGTCAATGACTGGTCTCACTTTTTTGAGCTTAAAGAGGGTGATGTGAGGTGAGGCAAGCAGCTTGGAGTTCCCTTTAGAAGTTGGGTCAGATCAAGTCTGGTTAGGGAAGAACAGCTTGTAAAGTTATCTGGGGTGGGTGCTTCTATGAGAGAAACAAAATGGCATAACATAAAATAAATGTTGTAGCATCTGGAACATGTCAATAAATATCATGAATATGATAAGGTCAATAAATAATCTCTCATTAGGAAATTTAATGGCTGAGAATTTGTTCTCATAACAAGGCCGGAGAGGACAAGGCATGTAAACACAATATTTAATTTTTAATATCACAGATGTCCATCCTCATGAGATGTAGTTATTTAATGTCATTTGATTTTATAAAAGATTTTTTTAATTGGCATGACCTCTGTTTAGTAAAGATCCCTTTATTTTTGTTACTTAGGGCTGGATGATTATACTAGTAAACATTAAGCCTACCTGTGTAGGTTAGGAAGATCAGTAGGCCATAAACTGACTTAAAAACTTCCAACTCTAGCAGTTTCTCTTTATAGTTATCACACATTCCTGCCTAAGAATCTTTTATTTGTAACCTCCAGTCTTATTTATTTTGGGGGGTTCATGTAAGTGTGTTACATTAAACTATTTTTTTAAGTGCCCAGGAACAGCTGTGTTTTGGTTTAACTGTCTTGCTAAGTGTTTAAGATGAAGCAGGTAAAACTGACTTTTGTTCTTATCTATTGTTAAGAGTTACCTGAGTTCTCCTGGTAGGCACTCTTGGGGAAATTGAGAGCAGCTTTTTAACTTTGCTAGTGCCATTTACACTAGGATGGGTCGAGGTCTCACTGACCATGTGGCTTCACTTAGAAGCATGAGGGATGTCTCCCTTTTCTAACAATCCTCCTCTTCATAGTATGGCACTGATTAGCTTTCAGTTCTCCAGTGATCTCATTAATCTCCTGGATTGGATGGTTATGTGGCCCAGAGTTATAAAATTCTTTAGAGAAGTTCCCTTGTTCCTTGGATTCAGGCTGGCTCAGAGGACAAGAATCAAATACTGGTTGTCTTGGCCTTTTTAATTTAAATTTTAGTTTTAAGTCTTGATCTTAAACACCCAGCAAGTCAATCTCACCAGTCCTAAAGTAAGGGTGCTATTCTTTAACTTTAATGTCTATCTGTCCTGTAGGTGATGGCTTTTTATCTTAACCTGGGTTGTTTGTTCTTGAAGCAGTACCTCTGTAAAACTTTAACAGGCAATAGTCATAGAGTTTAAGAAAAATACAAAATACAAGTAATAAGTTTAGTTTTTGTACTAGCTATCTTGAATTTTGGCTGGGTTATACATTATATCCCTGTTTGAGATCCTAGTAATCTTTACAACAAAAATCAATCCTTTGAACATAACTTTAAATGAACTGGAGTCTGGGTTACTTTGAAGTCATTGTAACATGTAGTAAGCTGGGAGACAGAGCCTTAGGTAAGGCAGGGTTCCTCACAAATCTTAAAGTGTTTTAGTTCTGAAGTTGATCTTTGTTTCTTAAATATCATTTTACAAAGTTTGCATATATTGTTTCCTGAGTCCACATGAATGTTAGTTAACATAATATTACACTTAAAACATGAATTAAAGAAAGACTGAGAGGTCTTTTAACTTTACTTTTATGTGGAAATGTAGCAAAATGTTTTTGTGTTTCACAATATTAAACTTTAAATAGATTAAGCCCTCATTTACTTAAAAAATACATTTAAACTTTACTCCAATGTAAAAAGTAACATAAAACTTTACCTTATTGATAACAGGTTCAGTTATAGAACATTAAATGATATAAATAAATCCTCAATAAAATTTGTTATCCTTATAAGTCTAAAATTACCATAGAACTTTAGTTTGGAGAACACCAGCTTGATATAATGCTCTTTTAAACCTTCTACTTCATAAACTTGTATACCTGGAAGAAATGAACACATTTAATATAAAAATAGGACTTATAGCACGATAATTACATTGATGTTATTATATTATCCATGTTTAACTCTCAAAGAAAAATCTAGACTCTGTAACATAGTACAGTACTCCAAATAACAATTGTTGTTTGATCACAGTTGTATAAACCTTAATTTCTTTGAGACTTAGTTTCCCAAGTGATAAAACCTGACAAATACAAGAAAATTATCTTGATAAGAGGAGAACAATGTTTCAGACTTTGCTTTTTATACCAGTACATTAAATTTTAAATGAATTTGTACTACTTATAGTCAATTTGATCACAAACTTTTTGAAATTTACCCTTCATTTAGACTCTCTTTTCACTCTTTTTTATCACTTACTCTAAACTTTCTTTATCACTTACTTTAAATCCCCTTGTTTCTTCTATTATACAAAAACTTTCTTACCCAGAACACTTTTTTTTCCTTCCACTAAATATCATGTCCAGAATCTTTTCCTTCTTCTGTTTGCATTCCAAAACAATCTTTGTAAATTTCTGAATTTAGACAAATTACTCCATTTTAATGATAAGAAATACTTTATGTTATTTACAGTACTCTAACTGAAACAGTAGAAACTTTCAGGCCTTCATACATAGAAATCTATAAATCTTTGTATATAGAATTACATTTGTTTACCTTTTCATGAAAACACAAAGCTCAAGTATATAGAATTATACCTGTGGGGCTTTAAACTTAGTAATTTTGTTTTTAGTGATGACAAAGCAATTTTAAAACCTTTTTTAAAAATTTACTATTTATGAAAACACAAATAATATTACTCTATGGAATTTAAAGGAGTTAAAAGTATTTGATGTTAGATTTAACAATTAGCATTTTAACTGTGAATTAATTATATGTCTAACAAACACATTTGAGTAAACCAATGTCAAATCTAATTTATTTATTTCTCCCTTGTTGAAGAAAAGTCCTAAAAACAATGGATATTAGACATTTTATAGACATTAATTTTATAGACATTAATTTTATTAGGCCTTTGACGATCTAGAAAGACTTATGAGTTAATTTTAAAGGCATCTTTACTTTTATCTGTTTACACAATTTAAATTAAACCATTTTAAATCATGTGAACTAAAGGTACTTGGATCCGATTTTTAGGTTTTAATTCATGAGTGCTCATTATCTATGCCAATTTTGACATCATGTACAAGATATATGGACATACACACATATAGACATACAACACATAATATAAGTGTGCACACATAACACAATAGCAAAGGCCTTATAGCTTTTTGCAGGTGAATTCCATTGCAATGTTAGATGTTTAAAAACTCCATTGAATAAAAATACAACCAATCAGAAAAGCGTTAGCCTAGGTGTATAGGATTAAAATCATGAGCTCAAAAAATATATAGAACTTAAGGAAAAGCAAGAGTCTTAGAAAAAATGATGCGGGTGCTAACTGTTTATATTTTGGATAAGGCTAGCCAAATAAAAACACTATTTTTTTTTTTGTAAGATACATCGAGTATATCTGAGCACAGGAATAAGTAATGGGGAGATTTTTAACTGGCTTGTGAAGGCTTACTATGCAAATAAAGGGAACCTGGATGTTTTCTTACTAATCATCCCCAGTCTTTCAGCCTTACAGTCTGGATGGTTAAGGTCTGGTTGGTGGGGGTAGGGAAAGGGTTATATCAATAGAAAAAGAGGGCGGAGGAATTGTGATTGCAAGGGGGAGGGGGGAGCTGGAGGTAGAAGGAGATATAGACAAGGTAG
>PVHX01014122.1:0-25487 GCA_004024805.1 Geosciurus inauris | reverse complement strand
ATCAAGAGACCTCAGAGAAGACCAGGTGTGACCATAGTCTAATTTATAGGCAGGCCAATCTTGGGTACAGAGTTTAATGAGTTTTTTCTGTTTTATTTTGGGAAGAAGGCTCAAAGTAGAGATATTGTCAAGGAGGGAGGATATTGCCGGGAGGGAGGAGCTCTTCCCATCCTGCGATGTGGAGTCTGAAACTTGTCCTGAAGGGTGTCCCTGAGCAGGACAGGAACAGACAATGGAGAGACTAGCCAGACAATGTGGATCGTCACCTAAATTGCTGGAGTTGGACCTCTCCTGGAGAGATCGGAATCACGGATTGCCTGGCACCAGGATTTTTGGAGACCGCTTCCAGGGAGGTTGGAAAGTTCTATCTGGATGTGGAGGGTAGACAAGAAGGGGCTTGGATACTCCCATTGGCATGATTAGAGGTAAAAGGAAATGAGGAAGGAAGGAGAAGGTAAAGAGTCTAAGGGGTAGAGATTCTAAAAGTAGGATGGAGATTGGAGGTCCACCATAACCATGAATGTAGTGGTGGGATATAGTCCTCCCTTTGAGGCAGTCATGGGGCCACTGGACACTCAATGACTGGTCACCCCTGGGAGTCTGCTCACAAAGTTGTAATCTCCTTGACAAGGGAACTCACTGAAGGAAGGTGATGGTGGATGCAGAAAGATGACAATCAAAAGAATGCATGAAGGCTACTGGAGGTGCGGTCCCAAGTTTGCGATGAGAGGCCTTGATAGGGAGGCTCACCATCAATCCGAGGTTTGGTACCAATGAAAGGTTTGCTTTGGACTGGACAAAACACACTCGATATAATCAAGAGATCTTTATTCATGAGGGTCAGTGCAAGTAAACACTTAGAAAGAGAGAGAAAGAGGGGGTGCAGAGCATGAGATTTTATAGGGTCTGAGATAAATTGGCTGGTGTGTCAGGTGTGGATTTGTGGTCTGGCTGTGATGCCCCTGAGGTCACTTATAGGAGTTGAAAGTTAACTCGGGCAGTTAGGGTTTGTTAACTTGAGTGGGAAGCTGCCTGGGTGGGGACTGACATGGGCTTTAGAGAAGGGAGGGAGGAAATTGGGTATGGGAAGTGCTGTTTCTACCTTACACAGATAGCAAAAGATTATTTCAAGAAAGAGCTAGAGATTGTTTTAAAAAATCAGAAATTCTTGAAATGAAGGAAACAAAAAACCAAAAAAGAAAGAAAAACTCAAAAGAAAGCATCACCAACAGACTAGATCACTTGGAATACAGAACCTCAGAAATAAAGACAAAATAACAATCTTGAAAATAAAGTTGACCACACAGTGAAAATGGTAAGAAACCATGAACAAAATGTCCAAGAACTATGGAATAGCATTAAAAGACCAAATCTAAGATTTATCAGGATAGAAGAATGCACAGAGTTTCAAACCAAAGGAATACACAATTTCTTCAATGAAATAACAACAGAAAATTTCCCAAACATGAAGAATGAATTGGAATATCAAATACAAGAGGCTTATAGGAGACCAAATGTACAAAATTACAATGCACAATACCAAGACACAATATAATGAAAATGCATAACATACAGAACAAGGATAACATTTTAAAGGCATCAAGAGAGAGGAATCAGATTACATATAGGGGGAGATCAATTTGGATCTCAGCAGATTTTTCAACCCAGCCCCTCAAAGCCAGGATATCCTGGGACAACATAGTACCAAGTTCTGAAAGAAAATGAATGCCAACCAGGAATATTATATCCAACAAAATTAAGCTTCAGATTTGATGATAAAATAAAAACCTTCCATGATAAACAAAAGTTAAAAGAATTTATAGTGAGAAAGCATGGACTCCAGAGCATTCTCTGCAATAGAGTCCATGAGGAGCATATGATAACCAACAATGAAAATCTGCAAAGAGAGAAACTACATTAAAGGAAAGGCCAATCAAAGGAGAAACCAAGCCAAGGTAGAAACAAAAATAAACTAAAATGACTGGGATTACAAATCATATTTCAATAATAACCCTGAATGTGGATGACCTAAATACATAAATTAAAAGACATAGACTGAAAGATTGGATCAAAAATAAAAAAATAAAAAGACCCAATAATATGCTGCCTTCAAGAGACTCATCTCACAGGAAAAGATATCTACAGACTGAAGGTGAAAGTGTGGGAAAAAGATGTATCAACCACATAAACCACAAAAACAAGCAAAGGTTTTCACTCTCATATCAGATAAAGTGGACTTCAAACCAAAGTTAGTGAAAAGGGATAAAGAAGGACATTTCATTCTACTCAAGGGAATCATATATCAACAAGACATAAGAATCATAAATATCTATGCTCCAAACAATGGGGCATCTATGTATATCAAACAAAAACTTCTCATTGACAAGAATCAAATAGACTACAATACAATAATACTGGGTGAGATTAACACGTCACTCTCACCACTAGACAGATCTTCCAAACAAAAACTAAACAAAGAAACCATAAAAATTAATAAAACTTAGACTTAAAAGTCATATATATACAATATTCCATCCATCAATGAGCAAATACTCGTTTTTCTCAGAAGCAAATGGATCCTTCTCCAAAATAGATCATATGTTATGTTACAAAGCTAGTCTTAGCAAATACAAAAAAAAAAAAAAAAAAGGATATCATACCTTGCATTCTATCTGAAAAAAAATTGGAATAAAATTAGAAATCAATGACAGAAAAATCAATGACAAAAAAATAGGAACTACTCCAACACCTAGAGACAAGTTGATATACTATTAAATGAGGCATGGATAACAGAAGACAACATGGAGGAGATTAAAAAAAAAAATCCTAGAGGTAAATGAGAACTCTGATACAACATATCAAAATCTCTGGGACACAGTGAAGGCAGTACTAAGAGGAAAGTTGATTGTATTAAGCTCATTCATTAAAAGGAGAAAAAGTCAACAAATAAACAACTTGACACTACATCTCAAAGCCCTAGTAAAAAGAAACACACCAACACCAAAAAAAAAAAAGTAGAAGACAGGAAATAATTAAAATCAGGGCTGAAATCTATGAAACTGAAATGAAACAAATAATTCAAAAAATTGACAAAACAAAGAGCTGCTTCTTAGAAAAAATAAATAAAATTGACAAACTCTTAGCCACCCTAACAAAAAGAAGGTGAGAAAATACCCAAGTTACCAAAATTTGTAATGAAAAAGGAAATGTCATGACAGACACTATTGAAATACAGAGGATAATTAAGAACTATTTTAAAAATTTATACTTCCATAAAATAAAAACTCTGAAGACACCAACAAATTTCTAGAGTCATATTACCTACCCAAACTGAACCAGGAGAACATACACAATTTAAACAGATCAGTTTCAAGCAAGGAAATAGAAGATGCCATCAAAAGCCTACCAAACTTCCTACCAAGCAAACCTTGGGACCAGACATATTCCCAGCCAAGTTATATGAGAACTACAAAGAAGAATTAATAACAGTACCCTTCAAATTATTCCAGGAAATAGAAAAGGAGGGAACCCTTCTGAACTCATTCTATGAGGCTAGTGTCATCCTGATACCAAAACGAGAGAGTGACACATCAAAGAAAGAAAATTTCAGGCAAATATCCCTTGATGAACATAGATGTAATAATTTTCAACAAAATTTTGGCAATTGCTTACAAAAACATATTGAAAAAATAGTGGATCATGATCAAGTGGGGTTCATTCCATGGTTGCAAGGTTGGTTCAACATATGGTAATCAATAAAGGTAATTCATCACATCAATAGACTTAAAGATAAGAATCATATGATTATGTTAATTGATGTAAGGAAAGCATTTGACAAAATACAGCACCCTTTTATGTTCAAAACAGTAGAAAAACTAGGGATAGTAGGAACATAACTTAACATTGTGAAAGCTATCTATGCTAAACTCAAGGCCAACATCATCCTAAAAAGGAGAAAAATTGAAAAAACAGCATTTTCTCTAAAAATGGGACCAAGACAGGGATGCCATCTTTCACCACTTCTAATGAAAACCTCCAACTATCATTGTTTGCCAAAGACATGATTCTATACTTAGAGAATCCAAAAAATTCCACCAGAAAACTTCTTCAATTAATAAATGAATCCAGCAAAATAGCAGGACAAAAAATCAATACCCATAAATCAAATGCATTTCTATATATCATTGATGAACCCTCCGGAAGAGAATTAGGAAAACTACCCCATTCACAATAGCCTCAAAAAACAAGAAATAAAATACTTGGGAATCAATTTAACAAAAGAAGTGTAAGACCTCTACAATGAAAACTACAGAACACTAAAGAAAGAACTCAAAGAAGATCTTAGAAGATGGAAACATCTCCTGTGCTCTTGCATAGGCAGAATCAATATTGTCAAAATGGCCATACTACCCAAAGTGCTATACAAATTCAATGCAATCCTAATTAAAATCCCAATGTCATTCATTATAGAAATAAAAAAGCAACCATAAAATTTATTTGGAAAATAAGAGACCCAGAAGAGCCAAAGCAATCTTTAGCAGAAGAGTGAAGCAGGACGCATCACAATACCAGAACTTAATCTATACTATAATGCTATAGTAACAAAAATGGTATGGTACTGGCCCAAAATAGACATGTAGACCAATGGTACAGAATTAAAGATGCATAGACAAACCCACATAAATACAAAGTCACCAAAAACATATATTGGAGAAAAAATAGCCTTTTCAACAAGTGGTGCTAGGAAAACTGGAAATTCCTATGTAGCAAAATAAAACTAAACCTGTATCTCTCACCATGTACAAAACTCAGCTAAAAATGGATCAAGGACCTAGGAATTAGGCCAGAGACTCTATGCCTAATAGAAGAAAAAGTAGGTCCAAATCTTCATCATGTCAGATTAGGCCCTGACTTCCTTAATAAGACTCCTAAACCATAACAATTTAAATAAAAAATCAATAAATGGGATGGATTCAAACTAAAAAGCTTCTTCTCAGCAAAAGAAACAATCAATGAGGTGAACAGAGAGCCTACATTCTGGGAGCAAATTTTTTCCACATGCACATCAGATAGAGCACTAATCTCCAGGATATATAAAGAACTCAAAAACCTTAACACCCCAAAAAACAAACAACCCAATCAATAAATGGGCTAAGGAGCTGAACAGACACTTCTCAGAAGCAGATATACAATTGATCAATAAATATATGAAAAAAAATGTTCAAATTCTCTAGTAATTAGAGAAATTCAAATCAAAACTACTCTAAGATTTCATCTTATGCCAGTCAAAATGGCAGTTACCAAGAATACAAACAACAATAAGTGTTGGCAAGGATATGGGGAAAAAGGCATGCTCATACACTGCTGATGGGACTCCAAATTGGTGCAACAAATCTGGAAAGCAGTATGAAGATTCTTTAGAAAACTTAGAATGAAACCACCATTTGACCCAGCTACCCCACCCCTCAGTTTATACCCAAAGGACTTAAAAACAGCATACTACAGTGTTGCAGCCACTTCAATGATTACAGTAGCTCAATTCACAAGCTACACTGTTGAACCAACCTAGATACCCTTCAATAGATGAATGGATAAAGAAAGTGTGGTATATATACACAATGGAATGTTACTCAGCATTAAAAGGGAATAAAATTATGGCATTTTCAGGTAAATAAATGGATTTGGAGAACATGCTATGTGAAGTAAGCCAATTCCAAAAAACCAAAGGCCAAATGTTCTCTATGATAAGTGGATGCTGATTCCTAATGAGAGAGGAGGCATGGGAAGAATGGAGGAACTTTGGTCAAAGGGGGAGGAGGGGAGGGGAGAGAACATGGGGGTGGGAAAGATGGTGGAATGAGATGGACATCATTGCCCTAGGTACATGTATGATTGCACATGTAATGTGACTCTACATCAAGTACAACCAGAGAAATGAAAATTTGTGCTCCATTTGTGTACAATGAATCAAAATGCATTCTGCTGTCATGTATACCTAAGTAGAATAAATAAATAAATAATAAAATGAAAAAAGAAATCAATATGGCGACTCCTCAAAAAACTAGCAAAAGAACCACCATTTGACCCTGCTATAGCACTCCTTGATATTTACGCAAAGAAATTAAAGTCAGTATTCTATAGTGATACATGCATACCCATGTTTGTAGCAGCATAACTCACAATAGCCAAGATATGGCACCTGTCTAAGGTCCATTAATAGATAAATAAAGAAAATGTATATATGCAAAAAAAATACCTTTTATTAGTAATTTAAGATACTTTGTATACTTGTCTACTTTTTGTATATTTTGCTGTGCACTAACATCTTTTGTCTATTTTTCAAAATTAGGTATTGGACCTTTTTGTTGAATTGTAAAGAGTTATTTATATCTTGGTTATATTTTTTTTGTGAGCTTTATACATTACAAACATTTTTCATAGTCTATGGCTTATTCATTCATATTATTGATTGACTTTAAATTTTGAATAAATCAGTTTATCATTTTGTTTTTTTGCTGAACCGTAAGCTATAAGTTTCTTTTCTAAGGTTAAAAGTTTTACAATTTATGTTTATGAACACTTGGGGGTTCACTTTTTTATGGTCTGAGAAATGCTTTTGGTTCTTTTATGTTGTTGTTATTTAAATGAAAAATTAGTTCAAAATGGATCTAGTCTTAGATGTAAAGTATAACATTTAGGCAACTTAGAAGAAATGCATTATAAGGGAGAATATGTATGACTTTCAGACTGGTGAAGAGTTTTTTGATAGTTTACATAAAAAGAAAATGATTTTAAAACTGGACTTTACTAAGGCATATGCCCTGTTAGACACTGTAAAGAGAATAAAAAGAAAGATAAGTCTTGCCCTATTTAATTACATTTGCAAATCCCATGTCTGATAAAGGACTTATATCCAGTATATATAAAAAACATTTGAGTATCACCTGTAAGCTAACCAAAAATCCAATGAAAAAAGGTCCACACATATAAACAGAAACTGCATGAAATAAGATGTATGCATATCTTTAAGTAGGTATGTGAAATATCATTTACTGTTAGTGAGACATACACTGAATGACAATGACATAATCCAGCTGACAGAGGGAAGGGTTCTAATATCCCTCTCCTCCATAAGGTGATGAGAACACTAGAAAATAATTTTCAAAAATCAAAATTCTCACAATTTTCAAAATTACCAAAATCTGGAAACAACCATAGGAGTGTTCATTCAAGAAAAACGGCTGAATTTCAGTAAGAGCAAGCAGTTCTGTTGCAGGTTAGTTTATGGTGTTCTCATTTTTCCCTCCACAACCCTGCAGTAGGCTTAAAATCCAACATCCCCACAACCATAGTTTAAACCAGCAAAATCAATTAGCTACTGGACAGGGCTGAATGAAGTGAGAGCACCTTAAATATTCCCATACCAAAAAAATTGTAGTTATTTGCCCTGTCTGGCATTTCCTTGGAAAATTATACTCAGAGCTTGCCCTATCATAATAGTTTTTTTTTTCTTTTTCCTGAAGGATATTTGTAAAAAGTAATCAAGCAAATACACACAATCAAAAATTTTTCAACATTGTATGTTCCTGAGGCAGCAATCACAGTTGGAGTAGACAAGTTGACCAAAAACTAAAAAAGAAAAAGCTACAAATGAGACAGCCACAGAGGTTTTTGAAAAGCTCTGGCATATATTTTGGAATCTAGAAGACCACATTCATGTGGACCAGTGTTCATCTGCTCAGAGATGTGTAGTGCCAGGAAAGACCTGAGCTCTCACTGTGGGATGGCTGAAGCCCTGAAGAAAACAGCAAGTAAAGGTAAGGAAAAAGTTGCAAACTGCCTGCCTGAACTTTGAGGTCATGTACCAAAATGTACACAGACTCAACAAAAGCATTGAGAATTGTTGTTTTCCTACATTTAAGGAAATCTCTGTTCAACCATGAGTTCACTACTAAAATAACTGAGTAGAAATTTCAGAAGCCACCCACAACACAGAACACAGACTTTCAGAACTAATCAGGAAAGTCACTAAACAAGCATTCCACAACAGCAAAAACCCTGATGAGCACAGATTTCATTTTCAGAGTTGTCACATTATATTATTTTCCTTGTCCAGTGTTCAACAAGAAATTATGATAGCTAAAAAGAAATAAAAAAGTAGATGTCATGCACACTGAATTAATAGCAGTTAGTAGAAAGTGTCCCCAAGGAAATGCAGATATTGAACTTCATGTAAAAATGCTTTTAAATCATCAATTTCACATTTGTTTGTCTTAGTTTGTTGAAGTGGTACAATGTTTGGATAAGTGTTCCCGGAAGGATCATGAGTTAAAGCCTTGGCCCCTGGGGTGGCATTACTAGGAGATAATAGAACTTTCAGGAAGGAGGGCCTAATGGGAGGCTTTCAGGTCATTGGGGCATGCCATTGGACCCAACCTCCTCCTCATTTTCTTTGCTGGCTTATGATATAACTGGTTTTGTTGTTCCACGATGTGCTATCTCATCACAGGCCCAAGTGATCATGAACTGAAACTTTCAAAACTGTAAACAAAAATAAATTTTTTTCTTTATAAGTTCATTATCTCAAGTGTTTCATTGTAGTAATAGAAAACTGACTAAAACAGATAGCCATTATAAATACCACAAAATTGATTAACTTAAACAACAGAAGTTTATTATCTCAGTTCTGGAGGCTAGAAGTCTGAAATCAAAATGCTGGCAAGGTTGATTCCTTCTGAGTGCTCTGAGGGTAGGATCTGTTTCAAGTTTCTTACCTTGACTGGTAAATGGCCACTCTTTCCTTTTGCCTTTATGTTACCTTTACTTTATACATATCTATGTCCAAATTTCCCCTTGTTGAAAAGATACATGTCATACATTTAAGATGTACAACTCGATATAGAATGATCATCACAAATTAACATCTGTCATCTCACATAGTATCTGTGCTAGTCAACTTCCCCTTCTGTGACAAAATACCTAAGGTAAACAATGTAAAATAAGTTAAGATTTATTTTGACTCATAAGTTTAGAAACTTCAGTCCATAGTCACTTGGTTTTGTTGTTTTTCGACCTGTTATGAAGCAGAATGTCATGGCTGGGAATATGTGATAGAGCAAACTGCTTATTTCCCGACAGCCAGGAGGCAAAGGCAAGTGTTTTAGTCAGTTGTTTTTTTTTTTTTCCCCACTGTGATGAAAGGACCTAACCAGACAATTGTAGAGGAGGAAAGGTTTATTTGAGGGCTCATGGTTTCAGAGATCTCAGTCCATAGACATCAGGCTCCATTCCTCAGGGCTCAAGGTGAGGCAGAACATCATGGCAGAAGAGTGTGGCAGAGGAAAGCAGCTCGTTTGATGATCAGAGGGCAGAGAGAGAGGTCTCTACTTGCCAGATACAAATATATACCCCAAAGCTACACTCCAGTTTTCCACCTCCTCCAGCCACACCCTACCACTTCACTTACCACTCAGTTAACTTCTATCAGGTGATTAATTCACTAATTGGTCACAACCCAATTATTTCACCTCTGAACCTTCTTGCATTATCTCACATGTGAGCTTTTAGGGGATACCTTACATCCAAATCATAACCGAAAGAGATCAATTTTACAACAAAACTCTCCCCCACAATCCACTAAGTTATGAATGCCTGAATGTATTAATCCATTCATGAGGTCAGATTCCTCATGATCTAGTCAACTCCCAAAGGCTCCACCTTGCAGAACAAGCCCATAATACATGCACTTTTGCGAGACATTTAAGATGCTAACCATATAGTTATTTTAATTTTTTTGCAGTGGAAACATTTAAGATCTAACTTCTTAGAAAACTTGAGAGTACAATATTGTATCATTATCTATAGTCACCAAGATGTATATTACATCTTCAGACCTGATTCATTTTGCCTAACCAAAACTTTACACATTTGAACTATGTTTCCCCATTTCACTACCTCCTAAGCCCCAGAAATCATCATTCTGCTCTCTGCCTTTATGGGATTAACTATTTTAGAGTCCATAAGTGAGACCATGTGATATTTGTCTTTCTGGATCTGGCTTATCTCACTTAGCATAATGTTCTTAAGATTATCACAAACGGCAGAGTTTCCTCCTTTGTAAAGTCTGAATAACATTCCATTACACATTTTCTCTATCTTTTTGTCTAACAGACACTTGAGTTGATTCTGTTTCTTGGCTATTATAAATAGCACTGCAATGAGCATGATATCACAGATACATCTTCAAGATAATGATTTAATTTTCTTTGAATATATAACCAAAAGTAGGGTTGCTGGGTCATATGATAGTTCTACTTTTAAGTTTTTTAAGTAACCTGTGTAAAATAGAATACTATTTCTATAATGGTTGTATCAATTTACATTACCAAAAATAGCATACAAGGATTTCCTTTCTCTGTAACCCTGTCAACACTAACTTTTGTCTTTTAAATAGAGGTCATTTAACAGGTATAAGGTAATATGGTGGTTTGGATTTACATTTCCCTGAGATTAATGAAGTTAAATACCTTTTTATTTATTAACTTTGTTCTTCTCTAGATTTATAGAAATTGTGTCATAGTGTTTTTAAGTAGACCTCTATAAATATGACAGTTAAATTCAATTTATCCAAACTATGTTCATCCACTTGTCTAAAATTTTTTAAGTAAGTGGAGCCATGGTTCACATCAACTGTCAACCTCCTTAACATGCTTTCAATCTTTTTATTGAGAACTCAGAGATAAATTTTTCTGTGTATCCTTCTCTTTGTGTGTTTGTATATCTGTGTTGTGTGTGTGCTGAATTTTTATTCAATAAGGTGATAATTTTCTCAGTTATTTAGTATTTTATTATGGTTTATTTTTACCTAACTACTTCCTCTAGTTTTACAGATGCAATTACATTTGTTTACTTTTACATCAAAATGATTACAAATGTATAAAAAATAAAATGACAGGAAAAATTGAAAATTCAAAGTAGAAAATGAAACCCTTCAAATATATTCATTAAGTGCATATTAATATGGATGTTGATGTTCTACTTTTATAAAAGGCATATCCAGCAATTCAGTTTCAGACCTCAAATATTTATGACCTAAGGCTGATTTCCTTACAGATATTGAAAAGTGTTTAGGTTTTAAGGAGCCTTTCTTTGATTTTTTACCCTTTAGAGAAATGATTCAGTGAATAATTTTAGTATTATATTTTCTTACTTTTATTTGCATAAGTGAACTAGACAATCAGATTATTCTTACTTTCACCTATTTTAGAAGACTTTAAAGACACTAACACCACCCATCCCCCTCCAAATTTCTCTCTTTCTTGAAATTTACTGATTGCCTTAGGCTGCAACCTCTGATGACACCTGGGATAATAAAATGAGCACAAGTTCAGGATTCAAAATTTTTTGCATTATTATCCTGTCTTTTTTTGCATTAAAATAATCTACCATAGTCTCAATTTTTCTTTTTTTCTTTTAATGTGCAAATAAGCTGGCAAAAACCTGCTTTACTTGGCTATTTTAAGACCATAAGGAAATATCTCAAGCACTAGATAAGAGTATGGCAAGTGACTGGGCTCTCTTTATTTGTCCCTATCTATTTACTTCTCAATTTATCTTCCTTCATGAATGCCTGAAGAAATTTATTACAGCCACTTTTTCATATCTTCTCAATTTACAGTTCATATATTTATTATAAAGCAAGTCAGTGTCTTTATTCAATTAAAATGTCAATTTGTTTAGCTAATTTGTTATCAACTTATTTACCTATATCTTTGCATATTAGAGTTACATACCAAATACCAAATTTGATGATGGTAATGTAATTAAACAATCCCACTCAGTCAGCAACATGTAGGCAATTAACTTCTAAATTCACTGGAGATTAAAGAGAAAATAAACCATTTCAGTTAACAGCTATAGGACCATGAAAATGAAAAGTAAAATCTTTAAATATGATAGGTTTTAATAAAATAATTAAAAATGTAAAGAAATTTCTAGTTTTTTAAAATTGTCTACTATGACTTCAGCTGAGTGCATAGGAAGAATAAGAAAATTATGAAAATGTTCATTTGTTTTAGTCAATCTAGAGTGAAGAGGAACACTGATGTATTTAATACTACAGAAGTGATGCACTGATATACTTAATACTACCCACCAAAAAATAAAATGAGACACCAAAAAGTGGAAATCATAATTATTTTCTGGATATGGACTCTCCCGAGAACTATCTAATTTATACACATTTATCTAGTATGTTTATATATTCTGTATAGTTTAATTTCATGTAAACAGTGAGAGATGATCATATATTGACACTTTGGGAAAAGCGTTTCCTTTTGTGAGTCAGGATGAGAAAGGGATTTTTATGGGGGGTGCAGACAGGTGGTGGGGGGAGGGTACAGTATATTCAGAGGGAAAATGGTTGCTTCAATTTTATGATTGAACTTTATCAGTGTTGAGAAATCTTTACCTTGACAAAAATGTGTGTGTGTGTGTGTGTGTGTGTGTGTGTGTGTTACATTTCTAATCAGTGCATTAATCGCCTGATAGGGATTAACTGGATGGTAACTGTAGGCAGGTTGGTTGTTACTGGAGGAGGTGGATCCTTGTGGGTGTGTCTTTGGGGTATATGTTTAATCTTGTTGAGCAGACTGCTCTCTCTCTTTTTCCCTCTGCTTCCTGGTGTAAGGTCTTCATACTCTTCCCTCTGCCACACCTTTCTGCTGTGATTTTTTGCCTCCCTTGGGGCTCTGAGGAATAGAGTTGGCCATCTATGAACTGAGACCTCTGGAACTGTGTGCCCCCAAATAAACTTTTCCTCCTTAAAATTGTTCTTGTCAGGTTTTTTGGTCACAGTGATGATAAAGCTGACTAAAACTCTGTGTGTGTGTGTGTGTGTGTGTGTGTGTGTGTATGTGGATCTGTGAATCTGTAAAGTTGTGGCCATTAGTTTAGATTCCTAGTTGCCTCCATTTATTAGCTCTACCACTTAGAAGTTTTGTGACCTTGGAAAAATTAATATTTAAATTGGTTCTTCAATTAAGTCACCTATTAAATGGGGAATGAATTAGCACCTACCCCATAAGATGAAGTTATTAAACAAGTAAGCTACTTAGATCATTATTTTTTTCAACCCTCTATGTCCTATTTGTCATTTCTTCAGATATCTGTTTAATAATTCCACCAGCAATGTGAACATTTTAACCCTTCCATTTGACCCAGAGACCTTGCTTAGGAATATTATTCTATACTAATAAAACAACTGGCTTATATATATGAATAAATTAGTCTATTCCATAAAGAATAACCCAACACTAATCAACTGGAAAGAAAATAGATATATAAATTCATACTGTGCTACATATATGAATTCAAATATTATACACTTTAAGAAAATACAATAATAAGGGTAAAGATTAAATGCAAAGCTCATGTGATTGTTTACAGTTTGCCATGGGTTTAAATTCATTCTAAGGGAATTGCACTTGTTTCATGCACTACAAACTCTATCTAATAAATAGATGCAGGGAATGAGTAAGCGCCAACCTTTGATAGGATCTCTGTCCTTATTCTTCCCTCACTGGCAGCAGGGTGTTGTTGATAAAGGTCTGATTGTTGGTAAAGTCCTCCAAGTTCAGCTAATTCTTAGTATTTTCTTAATTTGATTTTAGAATCTACACTTTATCAAAAGTAAAAGAATTATGTGCGTTTAATTATGGGATGAAAATTATGTGTATGTTTATATACTTTTAAGTATATTTCTTTCTCTCTCTCTCTTTCTCTCTCTCTATATATACACATACATATTCTACAATATATACACTGTACAATATGTGTATTCTACATGATGGTCTGAAACATGCAAATATTTCAAATCAGTGATGTCACTCGAATGAAGTTGAGAGAGAAGGTGGCATCATGAGCATCTAACCAAATAGGATTAACCCTGGGCTGTGAAGAAAGCCAGTTACTTGCAGCAATACATTGGATTTTCAAAAGAGCAAAGTGGGAATCATGGCAGGAGATGAGGTTTGTGTTAAAGGATAAATAATAGAAGATTTTTAAAAATTGCACAATTAATTTAATTTTTTAAAATTTCTTTGCATCTGGAAAATAAATATAAAAACATCTACAACCACATTATGGTCTTATTTTATAAAATATTTTTCATTCTTTTACACATATAATCATAAAACATTAGCAGTTTAAAATAAAAAAGTCTCAATGATGCACCCTTAAATCCCTCTTTTTTAAACATTAATTTTTTAGTTGTAGGCAGACAGAATATCTTTATTTTATTTTTATGTGGTGCTGAGGATTGAACCCAGTGCCTCATGCATGCTAGGCAAGCATGCTACCACTGCGCCATAACTCCAGCCCCAAATCCCTTTTTTTGTTCATTCATTTATTCATTAACAAAAAATACTCAGTGCAGGCTGCTAATTGAATAGGGAGTCTAGTTGTATTCCCTTTCATTTCATGGGCTTCTTTATCTCCACTGATAAATAATAAGTATTATTATACTTTACAAGAGGTAACCTCTTTGTCATATCTCTCCAAAAACTGCTTCAATGTAAAATTTGCCAATAATCCATTTCTGATTTTTAATGTCAACTTTTAAGTAGGTAGTCCTAACCACAAGGTATTGTACTCCACCCATGTTGTCTCATGCAGAATCTTACAAAAGAATGTTAAAAGACATTCTCAATTATTTTATGCCATAATTTCTACATTCTATTCTTCTTTTCCTGAAAATTTACATGATCTCACCAGTAATTCTAGGTGGTTTCATAAGCTGAATTGACATACTCAAATTCATATTTTCAAAGCTTAGTCCCCAGTACATCAAAACATGACTGTATTTGGAGACAGGGTCCTGAGGGTAAGTAAGCTAAGTGATGTCATGTGGGCTGGCCCCAGTGAAGTTTAACTAATACTCTGATAAGAAGAGGAAGTTTGGACATTGAAGAAGGGACAGCAGGAATGTATGTACAAGGACAAGAGATCTGAGGATTACCACTTTTGTGTACACTTTGAACTTGGACTTCAGGTCTTCAAGACTGAGAAAAAGAGCTTTTGTTGTTAAAGCTACTCAATCTATGGTATTCTATCAAGATAGCTCCAACAAACTAACACAGATGGGTGTGTACGACTTTTAGCTAAACAAACAAAAACAAACAGCACAAAGCAGTACTTTCTCATGAGCTCATCATTTGATATAGGACAAAGGTAGATTTTCTACAAAGACCCTGGACTTGTTGCACATTATAGATTTCCAGTTTGAAGGGCTTTGAAAGAAATAGATTAGAGCAAGGGAAGTTAATATTAGGTCAGGCCAAAACCTGATACCACCACAACACAAACTGAACATCTAAGAAACCATCAAATGTGGCTTCCCAGGACAATATTTCAATTGTACTAAGAATTTTTAAATACACTTAAGGGAAGAAACATAGTTTATTTTTAAAAGCAAGTTAAGAAACCTTTACTTTTGGAAATAAAATGGCCGAAATGGGATATGCAACAAAAATTCATTTGGGGAATGCTGAAGCACTGCTAAAATATTCAACTTATTTTTCTATTGTTCAGTGAAGTGTTTCAAACTTTCCTACTGAGCACATCATGTTCAATCCCTAATGCAAATAGATTCAGTTCCAATTCATTTCACTCCCATGCTTTACTTATTTGTATCCTACTGAGACATTCTTGATGCCAGATATTCTTGTCTTCCTATACTTTATTTTTTTATCTATCAGTACCCGTCTGTGGAGTTTGCTAGATGTCCTGTCTAGCAATAAGCTGCATTTAAATAAGTATTATATATTTAAAATTCTAAGGGTCAGTGACCATTAGGCTGGAAGGAAAAAAAAAGGTGTATCTTTAAGATTTGCATAAAAGAATTATGCGAGAGGCTGATTAATTCTGACCTTTTAATAGGATTGGTTACACATATTTTTTAAAATCCTTTAAAATCTCTGAATGTTGATTGCTGCTGCTAAGAGAAACTTGTGTTCTTTATGGACACTACTAGATCTCTATTGGTAATTAATACTGAAGACTGACTGAATGATAGGCAAAGGATTGGTCTTGCTCTGAAAAATCTAATCAATTGAGGCTTTGTTTCATGTAGGAATTAAACTACAACAATCCTCTTTTATTCAATCATATTAAAAGCAGCAGATATGTGAATGCAAACCTAGTGGCTTTGCATTTCTCTGTGCTCTCTGCTATATTATGTGCTAAGAAAAACTTTCAGTCACACTCTATTGTCTACATTCAAAATCCTTAGATGATGGGAGATAAGAAAAACAAAGCAATTAAGAAAAAAGATGAAATTAGACACTGAACTTTTGAGTGAATATTAGTAGAGAGGGTAAGTTTCTTGTTACCTGAGAAGCAATACTTTTATTTTTTGGCCCTACACCCATAATAAAAATCCCTTTTGTTTACCATGATTACTGTAACACACGTTTCTGAGGCAATATTATACTAGGGGCTAAAAATAGGATCCTAGCAACAGCCCTAAGTAGTGTCCCTCAAATTCTTCTTGTTTTCGCTTTGTAGGATTTTTACCATCCCCCCTTAAATGGCACCTTCAAATGTCTTAAGTTTAGCTCAAAGTATAATGCCTGACTTGTTAGTTTACTATATGTTTAGGCAAGACATTTCTTGCCCAGAGGTCAAGAGAAAGGGACACACACCCCTAGACTGAGGAGGATAATTAGTCTTGTGGGAAAAAATTGACATGTAATAGAAGTATTACATAATGTTACCAATATTGCAAATCTTATTTCACACCAACAAGATTTCAGTAAAATACTGATGGATCACACCGGGAAGAGATGAAAGAAACTACTTATTTTTGATGGTACATTCTTGGAGAAGTCTAAATCCAAGAGAAGGCAGGGGGAGGGGGAAGGGAGAAAGAGAGAAGAAACTAGAGGCATCTGAATCTCTAACATTTAAAGCTACAACAGACTTCAAACATAGCCTAACCAAATCAAAATAAATCCTCATACTACATGATCATGTAACTCAGTTCCGAATACCTGCTATATCATGTTTGAATCTTAGCAACAATAGCAACAGAAATGAAGACATGCAAAGAGGCAGGAGAAATTACAGCCTGGAAAGACAAAGCAATCTTCAAAACCATATTTACACATGACATGGATATTAGAATTATCAGACATAATTTAAAATAACTATGATTAATATGTTAAGGAGTCTACTAGAAAAGCATAGAGTACAAGAATAGATGGGTAGTATGATTAGAATGTGGAAACTTGGAGATACATTTAAACCTATGTGATAGAAATAAAAGAACTGTATAACAGAAATGATATGTCTGGGTGGGTTTATCTAGAGACTTGACAAAGATGAGGAAAAAAATCATTAAGCTTGATTAATAATAAGAACTTCCCCAAATTGAATTAAACAAAGATAAGAAAAGAATGATTAAAATACCCAAGCATCCAAGAAATGGGGAATAATGCAAAACAGTGCCACATATGTCTGATTGAGATTTTAGAAGAAGAAAGAAGAGAGTAGGAGGAATATTTGAAGCAGTAATGGTCAGAAACCTTCCAAACAATAACAGACACTAAACAAAGACATAATACATATAGCTGCACATTTGATGGAAATAAGCATAGAATCTAGGGTAAGAGAAAGGCTCATATATATGACACCATAAACATCATCTGTAAAAGAAGAAGCAGGAAATTGGAGTCATCAAAAGTAAATTTATTTCTGTGAAGGACTCTGTTATGAAGATGATGATGTTATGTAGCCAGCCAAAATATTTTGCACACCTCATATCTGATAAAGAACTGATATTTAGCATATATTTTAAACCTCTCAAAATTCAATAACAAAACAAGCATTCCAGTTGAACACTGGGCAAAAGACACAAATATACATTTCACCCAAGGAGGTATGCAAATTACAAATAAGCCAAAAGGAGCATGTTAAACATTAGTGGTGACTAAGAAAGATAAATTAACTAATAAATTATTCAAAATAAATTTTATTCCTTTGAGATTATTTTTATTGGTCTTCTTTATATCTTCCAATCTTTCTCTTTGTATGGTTTTCATACATTGATAACACCTTGCCTGTCTACAGGTGCCACCCAGTTAATCCCTATCAGGGGATTTATGCATTGATGAAGTTAAGGGTCTCATAACCCAATCATTTCACCTCTAAACCCTCTTGCATTTTCTTAAACATGGGATTTTGGGGGTACAACTTATATCTAAACCACAACAACATTAAAGAAGAACAAAAAGACCACAACCTCTGGATGGAAGAGTGTGTGTAGAGGGAACAGGGAATACCAAGAGAAGATGCTGGAAAGTACCTTGAAGTAAATCATAAGTGAGACTTTGGATTTTATCCTAGGAGTAACAGGAGACCTTCAGAGGGTTTTGAGCAGATGACTTTTATGTTTTAAAAAAATAAAACAGTGCTCCTGGATGCTGTGGAGTACAGTATATTTTTTCTCATAAAGCAAGACCATTCTACAGACATTTCTTTTGAATATGGAGGTTCTATTCAGTACACTAGAAAAAAGATTGGGCAGAAGCAAGAAGACTCGGTTCTTGATATGGGATAATTGATCTCTTCCAACTCTCACTCGTAAATCCTACTCACCATATTGTGATAAATATGTTTTGTTATTTTAATTGTTCAGTTTACTTTAATATCTTTATTATGGTAATGTGAATAGGAATGATTTGAGGAGAAACCTAGTGCATTTGATGCAAAAACAAACTGCCACCACTTTTCCTAATTACATTCCATGTTCTATCTTACTTTGCTATTTCAAAATAATTTTTTTTGTCGAATTAGTGAGATAATTTCCTCATCATATTAGAATAACTTTCTCTAAGCCTAATGGTTTTTAATGCTCATTTAAAAAATCACTTTACTACACTTTATTAATAGGTATTTTACAAATTCTCTATTACTACCTAATTGTGCAAAAATGCTCTTTCCCACTTTTCTTATTAAAGCCAGGCTTTAAAATGAATTCAGTATCTTGGCATTTGAAAATAATTATTAATTTCATGCCTACTTGCTTTCTACATTTTACTCCTGAGATATTTATATAGTGCCTGCCTATTCTTTTAATCCTTTGGATAGCATTAACTGCATTTTTTACATTTCTCATGGTTTTTTGCATGTCTCAAAAATTGTCTTCTTCCTCAGCATTCCTCTCTTAACCACAGTAATCCTTCTTTTTGTCATTAAATTTTCAGAAGATTATTTTTGGGAACACCAAAAATGTTTTGTTTTCTAAATTGTACACTTGAAGAATGCACATGCTATGTCATAATTATGTGAATACACCACTTTCTCTGCCTTTATCCACAGAAATGTTAGCTGACATTCTTGGCAACTGCATCATTATCAGTTGATTTTCTGGTTTATTTAGGTACTTTCCTAATATTTCAAACCATTTAAAAATATAAGATGATTTGAAAATTATTAATTCATGTAGTTTATTCTATCACTATATTATTTATGATTCTTTTCTGATACTTCAAACATCCATTTTCCCCCTCCAATATCAGATTATTTAAAATGCATTTTGTAATATTCTCCAAGTAATATTGAGCTACAGGATTGGGAAGAATTAAAGGTCTCCAATTCAATTCCTCTACAGTGCATACTCTATTCCAAAGTCAAAACTGTAGTCTCAGACTTTGTTCACATGCTCATTCTCACATACACAGATGTAATAGTCTCTTAAATTTTCTTTACTGTTTCATATTGCCATCAGTAAATTTCCTCAATGCAAACACCAGTGGTATAGTTTGGATATTAGGTCTCCCCCACAAAGCTTCTGTATTAATGCAGGAATATTCAGAAGTGAAATGATTGGATTATGGGAGCTGCAACTTAATCAGTCCATCATAGTTTGAATGAACTAAATAGGTGCTTAACTGTAGGCATGTGGGACATAGCTATAAGTCATTGGGGGTGTGCCCTCAAAGGGGCCATTCTCCCTGTGACAGCTTTCTCTCTCTCTCTCTCTCTCTCTCTCTCACATTGTTTAGGCTGCCATGAGCAGAGCAACGCTCCTCTACCACAGCCTTCTGCCAGGGTGTTCTGCCTCCCCTGGAACCCAAAGCAATGCATTCGGTTAACCATAGACTGAATCTCTGAAACACAGTGAGAAAAAATAAACTTTTCCTCCTCTTAGTCCTTCTCAGATATTTTGGTCAAAGTGACAAAAAGATGACTAACACAGCCACCGTATGGCATTCAATGCGCTTTGTAATATCTACTTTTGCATTACTTCTATAGTGATAATATTAGCTTTAATAATTTGCTTTATTTGCTATTATTGCCTACCCCAAATTGAATGTTTTCATAACACAATTCTGATATAATTGTCAGAGATAGCTTCCAGGTTGTTTTGATCAGTCATATCCCATGATCCAATATAGAATGATGTATTTATGTCATCCTATGTCCAAGTCAGGAATTTGAAAGCAAGTAAAAACACAAGATATGCTATGACTGACAGCATCTCATTCTGCACATGGAAAGGGTGTGACAGAATAGAGAAGGAAGAAATAATGAAAATCCTGAGTACGGGTATACAATTTTTAAACACAATTTTTTCTTCACTGTTTGAGTCTTCTGAATGCTATCTTGTTTAAAATTGTGGTAATATACACAAATCTAAAATTCACCACTTTAAGATTTAAACATGTTTTCTTTCTAAAATAAAAACAAGACAACTTGAAGCTAAATGGATATCCATTGGAGTGTCAACAGGTCCAACCTCACAGTGTACCTACCTCCTGAGCTACTGTCCCTGTAAAATACATTTTCTTCCATAGCCTCAACATCTAGTATGGAGAATCAAGAGTTTGTCTCAGTTTTTGTGTTCTTTTTACAAACTGTATATATATATGGCTGATAACTCAGGATCTTTAGCTAATAATGCTACAGTGAACATTACCCTACAAATTAAAAACTAAAAACTAACAAATAAACAAAAAACCCCAGAAACCTTTCTATATATCTTTCTCACAAAAGCAAAGTACACCCTGGGAACAGTGGCATGCTTTCCACTTAAAATATGTGGGGAAATATGAATAACTTCAATATTCATGCCCACTTCAGGTAAAATTGATAATTTCTGGAGGACTTTGAGACACTGCACTATGGGCATGATCAAAATTTGCAATTAAATCCAGCAAGGGTAACAGACACAGTTCAAGTAAGAAGTGTGTCAATCATAGCGTTCCCCTAAGATATTCATTAAATTTTTTTTATTCATCTTCTTTTTCCTCTTCTTTTTCATCTTACTGTTCCATCTCTTTCCAGTCAACTTTATCAGGACCCTTGGTATCGTTAAAGAGTATAGTCAGCAACATCTCTCTAGTTCCTTTTCTTCAGTGTCTCTGCCTTAGTAATATACAATTATTTTTACTCACTTAAGTTACTCCACATTTCACCCAACTTTTTCTGTGATGCCTTTAAAAGAAATGGCAAGGTTTGTGTATTAGAGTGGAATTTCAAACAGGATAAATTCAGATGGTAGTCTTCTGGGGACATGAAGGTCTTTTCTCTTCTTACCTCCCTTAGCTGGTCCATAAGCCTTCATTTCCCAATCATAGCATACTTTATCTGCCATTTATTTTTCATCAAATTTCAATTTTTTATCCCAGACACTGTCTTCCACCTGTCAGAGCACTTCTTGGAAAATTCTGCAATATTGTTGTGGACCTCTGGGTTTTCTCTGCATGTCTACACACAAAAAAAGTATATGAGACATCTTTCCCTTTGGTTTCCTAGGGTCACCTTTAATCACCCTTACTATATTACTCACTAGTCTGGGCTCCATGCTATACCCTTAAGATGGTGACTAGCTGCTGTGAAAGTATGCGGGCGTGGAGGGCACAGAGGAAGGAGGGACTATGTGATTGGTTTACTGTTGGTTCCGCGAATGTGATCAGCTCATGGACAGAATTCTGGGAGCTTGTGTGCCTTGTCACATGGACAGCTGCTGGCTACATGCATCATCCCTGATTGGCCGAATGGCTCTATAAGTTGAATGCTTGTTCCACAATTAAACGAGTACTTGCTTTGGTCTCCCTGGTGCATCTGATTGTCCTGCACAGAGGGCTGGGAACGGGCGGCCAGTCAGCTCCAATTCTTCCTGACTTCCACTGCTAGGTGAATGTGGGGGTGCCTCTTCAACCCGCTGGTTCAGGACGGACCCTAACCCCCTCAGGCTCCATTTTTATTTCTTTGCCTATGAGGCTTTTGGGAATATGAATCTTCAAGTCAGCTTTTCCATTTCTAAAAACAAAGAAAAAAGATGAATGAAATTTAGGTGGGCATTTCATTGAATTCTGTGAATCACTTTGGAGAAAATTACCATTTTAAAACTTTCGAATTGTTATGCCTTCCAAACTGTTGCCATTAAGCTTTACAAATTGTTATCTTTTGGATAAAATGCCCCCCAAAGGCCACGTGGAGAGGCTTGATTGCCAACCTAAAGTGCTATTGAGAGGAAGTGGAAACTTTGGGAGGTGGAGCCTGGTGGGAGGAGGTAGGTCATTGGGAGCATATCCTTGAAGGGTATATCTCATCTCAGTCCTCTTCCCTTCTACTGCTCCTCTGCCTTTTAGCCACCAGCTGGTAAGCAGCTTTGCTCAACCATGCCATCCACACCATGATGTTCTGCCTCACCACAGACTTTGAATAAATGGAGCCTAATTACTATGGCCTGAAACCTCTGAAACTCTGAACCAAAATAAACCTTTACTCTTTTAAGTTGATCTTCTCAGATTTTTTAAAAAATATTTTTATTAGTTGTTGATGGATCTTTGTTTTATTCACTTATTTATATGTGGTGCTGAGAATCGAACCCAGGGCCTCACGCATGTGAGGCAAGTGCTCTGCCACTGAGCCACAACCCCAGCCCTTCTCAGATATTTTGTCAGTGCCAAAAGTGACTGAAACACAAACCATAAATGTGCAATTGTCTTTCACTTATTCAGGTCTTCTTTATAATTTTTTAAAGCAAGATTTTGTGGTTTCTAATGCACATACTTTTTATCTCTATGATTAAATTTTTTCCTAAATGTTTTATTATTTTTGATGTTATTATAAATGGATTTTTAAATATTTCTTTTGAATGAATATATAAGGAAATCAAAAAGCTCTACAATAAAAGAACAAATAATCCAATCAATAAATGGGCAAAAGAACTAAACCAACACTTCTCTAAAGAAGAAACAAGTGGCCAACAAATACATTTAAAAAAATGTTTAACATCCCTAGCATCCAGGGAAATGCAAATCAAAAGTACATTGAGATTCCATCTCATTCCAGTTAGAATGTCAATCATCAAGCATACAAATAATAAATGCTGGTAAGGATGTGGGGAAAAAGTATACCATACATTGTTGCTGGGTTTATAGATTAGAATTACCACTCTGGAAACTAGTATCAAGATTCCTCAGAAAACTAGGAATTGAATAACCATATGACTCAGCTATTCCACTCTTTGGTATTTATACTAAATAACTATATTCAACATACTATAGTGGATACAAGCACACTAATATTTATAACAGTGCAATTCACAATAGTCAAGTTATGGAACCAACTCAGGTACCTATTCATAGGTGAATGGATAAAGAAAATGTGGCATTTATCACAATGGAGTTTTACTCATCCATAGGGAAAAAAATGAAATTATGGCATTGGCTGGTAAGTAGGTGGAGTGGAGAATATCATGCTAAGTGAAATAAGCCATACTCAGAAAGTCAAGGGTTGAATGTTAGAAATATTCTAATAAAATAAGGGCAACAAGATGGGATGGAGTCCCATGAAAATAGAAGAAAAACAGAGTTGAGTAGAGGGAGGGAATTTAGGGTGAAGGAGAAGGGATGGATAAAGGAAGGGAGAGTAGAATGAAATTGACCAAGTTGTGCTAGGTACTCATAAGAATATACCACAGGTAATTTCACTGGTAAGAATATCTATAAAGCATCAATTTAAAAACAACTATAAATAAGTAGAAGGAAGACAAGTGAAGTAGAAGAAGGTGAACAGGGGGAGGTAGGAGAGTAGAGAAAGAAGAAATACTGGTGATGGAAGTGGAGCAAATGATATTCCATACATGTATGATTATGTAAAAAGGAATCCCAATATTATATATTACCATAAAGCACTAATAAAAACATCAAAAGTATGGCTTGTTTTACTTGGCTGTATGCATTTGAGCTTCCTTCATGTCTTTTTATGATTTAATTCCTCATTTCTTTATACTGTTGAATAATGCATCAGTGTTTGTTTATCCATTCCCCTATTGAGAAACATGCTGCATGTTATTGGGGCAGTTATAAATAAAGCAGTTATGATATCCATATGTAGGGCTTTTGTAGACATACATTTTCAACTTATTTGGGTAAATATGAAGGAATGTTATTGCTGGATCATATGGTAAGACTATGTTTAGCTTTCCAAGAATCTGCCAATCTGTCTTCCAAAATGACTGCACCATTTTTCATTCAAACAGCAGTAAATGAAAGTTCTTGTTTCTCCACACCCACACCAGAATTTCATATTGTAAATTTTTTAAATAAGTTTTTACCATTGTAATAGGTACACAGTCATATCTCACTATATCTCACATAAAGACATTATACCATCTGAATGGTATAATGTTGTTTCTCAACAACATATAATGTGCACTTCTCTTTTATTATGACTATTTGCCATCAGTTTTTTTTCTTTGGTGAAATGTTGGTTCAGATATTTTACCCATTTTAAAAGTGAATTTCTTTCTAATTATGTTATTTTAAAAGTTTCTTATAAACTTTGGATACATCTTTTATTAGATATGTGTTTTGCAAATAACCTTTACATACATGTAACTTGTATTTTTATTCTTTTAACAGTATGTTTTACATAGAAATATTTAAATTAATAAAATATAATTCATAAACTTTTTTTCAGAGAATTTTAGTGTGGTTTCTAAAACATATTGCAAAGCCCAAGTTCACTTAGATTTTTTCCATTTCCCTTGTAGAAGTTTCATAGTTTTATGTTTTACATTTAGGTCTATGAAAAATTTTGGATTAATCTTTGTGGAAGTTGCAAGTTCTATATCTGGGCTTGGTTTTTTTTACACATGAATGTTCAATTGTTCCTTGTCAAGAAGTCTTTTCTCCATTGAAATGTCTTTATTCTTTTTTTTTTTTTTTTTTTTTTTTTTTTTTTTTTTTTTTTTTTTTTTTTTTTTTTTTTTTTTTTTTTTTTTTTTTTTTTAATTTTAATTTTTATTTATTTTTCTCAAAAGTTGCATTTAAATACATGTTATCAAACATAACAGAAAAAAAACCAAATTTTCAGAAGCTGTACACACTATTCACTGAAAATATTTGTTGAGGCAAATAGAAAAAAAAAATTATTACAATCATAATTTTTCTAACTTTGCACAAAATTATAAG